>BQNB010067382.1:0-32089 GCA_026074375.1 Tanacetum coccineum | reverse complement strand
TTGGCAGTTTTTGTCTGTTTTTGGTCATTTAAGCTCGTTTTTGGAGGTAAAAGATATGTGTAATTAAGCACTTATCATTGGAAGAGGTTCTCCACTTTTCAATTTGTACTAAGTGATTATCAAGTTTTGTCTGTAAGTCTTTCTTAGCAGTCTCAGCAATAGCATTTATTCTTTCAGAATGTTTTAGTAGATTAGTTGTATTTTCTAGTTCAATAGACAACACCCTAATCTTGTCTTCAAGTGTTAACTGATTTTTCTGAAGAACTCTCTTTTGTTTTTCCAAAGTTTTAAGTGAGTTCTTATAAGTTTGAACTTGTATAAAATATTCACTATTTTGTTCATTAAGTTCATTATATTACTTTTGAAGTTCATTATACTTATTGTCATAACCAAAAGAGCAGTTATGTACCTCAGAAGTGACACCCATGAGAGCAAATTCTCCAGCATCACCAACTCTTAACTCTAAAAATTCTTGCTTCAGCATAGACTTTCTCATCTTCTTAGATTCAGCATTTTCACCAAACCTAGCTTTGACTGCATTCCATATATCCCTTGCATCATCCATATAATGGAAATCAGCCACATGATCACCAGGAATAGACTGAAGCAAGGTAGTTCTTGCCTTTGATTCCCTCTGAACAGTAATATGTTCATCAGCAGTCGTTGGGGGAAGGATTATGACTCTTCTATCACAATCTCTTCTAGTCCTTTTCAAGCTATTGCCCTTTTGAATCACCTTCTAGATATTCATATCATTGTTTGTGATCCAGTATTCCATCTTCATAGCCCATACCTCATACTCATCCTTCTTCAAATAAGGAAACTTTGCATTGTTGTTTGCGACAGTGGTAATGATTTGAGGTTGAATGTTTCATTGTTGTTGAAAAATGGTGGCTTCACTATGAATACTACCATCATCGCTATCATTGCCAGATCCTGCCATTTTAAAGGTATAAAGAGGTGTTTGGTTGTGAGGTTTATAAGGATCTTGAATCCAGGAATATTCTTCTTATGAGAGACTCTCAACAAGCTCTGATACCACTTGTTGGAACCCACTCTAGACAGATCTTTACTTCCTGTTAAGGGTGGTGATTAACCTATGTAATCACAAGCTAATCACAAGAGAGACTCTTGCTTTGAAAAGCTAATGTCTACGCGGAGTATAGACACAACTAATAAGAAGAACATGAATAAAAACTAAAAGATCCTTCTATAGATTTCTATTAATTAACAAGGAGAAATGTGTTTTCTGGATGTGTGCATTTCCCTAAGCCGTAGGTTCTCTTTATAGTAGAGAAACCCTAATCCACATTTACTCAAAACGCGTGAGATTAATATGCATGAATATCTTCCTTATTTAGCTCATGCATATACTCAACTCTAACTAACTAAAATCTTATCCTGGAATAACTATTTAACTCTACCAGGACTAAGTACTCTACCAGTAGGAACTGAACTTAGCCTACCAGTACTAACTATTATAATAACCTTACTAGCAGGAACTATATACCTGCCAGTAGGAACTACTACTCTACCAGTAGGAACTACATACCTATAAGTAGAAACTAAGTATTACAATTATTCCTAACAAGCACAAAGTAAATTAAGGGCAAATAAGCACTTAGAACATAAGGACAAGCAATAAAAATAAGCAAACAAGAATTGAGCAGTTTTAAGGCTATAAAAGACAGTTTATGAGTAACACTTGGACAATTAAGTTTTAAACTACAAGCTAAGCATATTATGCAATACTAAGACATAATAAGCATGAATAAGCAAAGATAAGCAGAAAATAAGCATAAATAAGCAAGTGAACAGTAAATAAGGTAAAAAGTGAAAAATGAAACTTACAAATGCCTTTGCTCAAACAAGGCTAAACAATGCTTAAAAGAGCTTATCTTTAAGCTCCAGCTTTTATTAAATAAGCTGGTAAGTCCATAAGTCCTTCCTAAATTATCTTATCATCCAAAATTAGCTGTGGTATTTTGAGGGGTAGATATTTGATGAAATTTTCTTAAGTTATTAATATTTTTAGTTTGCTTTAATGAAAAATAGTTTATAAAAGCTCAAATAAGAGCTTGTGATAGCTTTTAAGGTATTTTCAACAATGAAACAAGAAATTAAAAACTCAGAATTTTTATAACTTAAAAACCTCAAATTTCATTAATAAAAAGGGTTATAAGATTTGAAAACAAGTACAATAAGCTAAATGTAAACTAAGATAAGCTGTAAAAAAACTAGATACCCCTTAGGGCATACAAAAGTCCCTATTTACAGAAGAAATATCAAAGTCTTGAGTCTTCAATGTGTGTTTCTTCAGTGAGAGGGATTATGAGTGTGTTTCTTATGTGAGAGGGCCTGAAACCTTCTTCTAGGCCATCTAATTTTCTTGGCCACCAAGTCTTATAATCTTAGCCCTTGATTTAGTCTAACAAATCACAAAACGGAGGATTGCCAAGGTGGAATTGGCACTTTGTGAACTAGTGTTGAGGTGGGATGGTGATGGGTTTGTCTAGGGTTGCAGGGTAACCTATTTTTGGGGAAGATAACCAGTGTTAATGGTTAATGGCGGGAAAAGGGTGAGTTTGTTTTGGTTTAACAGGCATTAGCCCTATTTTTGTTAATCGTTTGCACCGTTAGTTCTTTTGGACTATCAATGTTAGTCATTGAGGACTAACGGTGTAAGGGTGAAAGGGATGGTGTACTAACTGTGTTAACAGTTTTTTTTCTTTGCTAGTGGACTAGTGTCGGGCCAGATTTTATGTTTTGGGCTTTTGTATAAGTTAAATGGCATTGGGCCATTTAAACTTATAAAGTGGTCTTTATATACTTTAATGGGCTGACCCAGCCCATTAGATGCGTACGGGTTGGCCCATTTAAGATTTTTTTGGATTTGGCTTTGTCTTTGACTTTTAACTTTGACTTTGTTGACTTTGACTGTCTACGCTCTTTCTATTCCCGTGCTCGGTTTTGTCCGTTTTGGCTTATTTTTGTCCTTTAGTGAATATTCATTACCTGCATAATATAAATGCAAAAAACACAAATACAATGTATTTTTGGTATATTTTGGTCATTTTAGGCATGTTTTTATAGGCAAAAGGTATGTGTAATTAAGCACATACCAATGATCTCTACAACAACCTCAATGTGTAAGAACCATAAGTTAAAGGGATGTCTAGGTCAAGTTTAAGCAAACAGAACATGGCTTTTGTATCCTCTTCAAATAACAACACTAGCGGCACTAATAAAGCAGTTAATATAGCTCATGGAGTTTCTACTGCTAGCACCCAAGTTAATGCTGCTAACTTTACAAATATTGATAACTTGAGTGATGATGTTATTTGTGTATTCTTTGCTAGTCAACCAAATAGTCCTCAACTTGTACATGAGGAATTGTAACAAATCCATCCAGATGACATGGAAGAGATGGATTTGAGATGGTAAATGGCCATGTTGACTATGAGAGCAAGAGGGTTTTTGAAGAAGACAGGAAGGAAGCTTACTGTTAATGGTAATAAGACTATTAGTTTTGATAAGTCTAAAGTGGAGTGCTACAACTGCCACAAGAGGGGACATTTTGCTAGGGGGTGCAGAGCTCTAAGAAATCAAGACAACAAGAACAACGAAAGCTCATGAAGGAGTGCTTATGGAAATATCTACTTCAATAGCTTTGGTGTCATGTGATGTCTTGGTGGATATGATAGAGTGATCAAGCAGAGGAATGGCCTAATTATGCACTCATGGCTTTCTCATCGTCAAATTCTGACTTAGAGGTATCCAATGATTCTATTTGTTCAAAATCTTATTTGAAAACTACGGAATCTCTAAAATCTCAAAATGATCAACTATTAAAAGATTTAAAGAAATCTAAGTTAATGGTTCTAGGTTATAAGATAGGCTTAAAGTCAGTGGAAGAAAAACTTGAAGTTATAAAGCAAATGAATCTATTTATTTACAAGATATTAAGGTTAATAATTTTGGAATTCACTGGAGAAATAGCTATTAGAGAGCTTAGGAAGAAGCTAAAGGAAAAAAGATGGCATTCAACTTAATGTAGATAAATTTGAACATGCATCTAAAAGTTTAAACAAGCTCATAGAGTGTCAGATAGTTGACAATTGCAAGAAAGGTTTAGGCTATGAAAATTATAATGCAGTTCCACCTCCCTACACAGGAAATTTCATGCCTCCAACACCTGACTTGTCTTTTACTGGTTTAGATGAGTTTGTTAATGAGCCTATAGTTGAGAACTGTAAAGCTATGTCTAGTAAAGAAGAGCCTAAGGTAGTTAGGAAGAATGATGATGCCCTAATTATTGAAGAATGGGTGTCAGATGATGAGGAAGAGGATGTGTCTCAGCCTAAAATTGAAAAGAAAACAGTTAGGCCTAGTATTGTTAAGAAAGAGTTTGTCAAATCTAAACAACAAGAAAAATCTACTAGGAAAACTGTTAAACAAGTTGAGCAACATAGGCAAAACACTCACAGTCCAAGAGGCAATCAAAGAAATTAGAACAATATGATGTCTCAAAAACTAGGAAGCAATTTTGAGATGTTTAATAAGGCCTGTTATGTGTGTGGAAGCTTTGATCATTTGCAGAATGATTGCAATTACCATCAAAAATAGTTTCAAAATCAAAGGATGGTAAAACCTGTTTGGAACAATGCTCAAAGGGTGAATCATCAAAACTTTGCTAAAAAGACTCACCCCTGTGCTAAAAAGAACTTGGTTCCAAGAGCAGTACTAATGAAGTCTGGTTTAGTATCAGTTAATACTGCTAGACAAGTTAATGCTGCTCACTCAAAAACAACAGTGAATGCTGCTAGACCAATGTCATATCTTTCTAAAATAGCACATTCAACTGTTAAGAGGCCCATTCATAAGAACACAACATTTAAAAACAGTAATATTAATCAAAGGGTTAATACTGTTAGGGATAAAAAATTTAATACTGCTAGGCCAAAAGCAGTAGTTAATGCTGTTAAGGGAAATAATTTTAATGCTGTTAAGGCCTCAGCTTGTTGGGTTTGGAAACCAAAGCATAAAGTTTTAGACCATGTTTCTAAACACAACAATGCATCAATCATCCTAAAAAAGTTTGATTATATTGATGCACAAGGCAGATCCAAGTCAGTGATGGCTTGGGTCCCCAAAAGAAACTAATTTTCTTATCTAATGTGCAAGGCAATCCACAAATGGATTTACAGGATCAAGGAGTGATTGATAGTGGATGCTCAAGGCACATGACAGGGAACATGTCCTATCTTACATACTATGAAGAGATAGATGGAGGATATGTTGCTTTTAGAGGGAACCCCAAAGGAGGGAAAATTATAGGAAAAAGGTACCATTAAAACTGGTAATCTAGATTTTGAAAATGTGTATTTTATGAGAGAGTTAAAGTTTAATCTATTTAGTGTCTCACAAATGTGTGATAAAAATAATAGTGTTCTTTTTAATGATAATGAATGTATTGTTTTATCTCTAAACTTTAAGTTAATTGATAAAAGTCAAGTTTTACTTAGAGTTCCTAGAAACAACAATATGTATAGTGTTGATTTAAAGAACATAGTTCCTAAAGGAGGTTTAACTTGCCTTTTTGCAAAAGCCACATCTGATGAATCTAAACTTTCGCATAGATGGTTAGGTCACTTAAATTTTAAAACCATGAATAAATTGTTTAAGGGAAATCTTGTAAGAGGTTTACCTTTCAAACTTTTTGAAAAAATAGGATCAACTTGTGTGCTTGTCCAAAGGGAATATCAGCATAGAGCCTCTTGTAAGTTGAAAACAGAGAACTCAATCAGTCTTCCTTCACATTTGTTGCATATAGACTTGTTTGGTCCAACATTTGTAAAAATCCTTAAGAAGAAAATGTATTGCCTAGTTGTCACAGATGATTATAGTAGGTTTAAATGGGTTTTCTTTCTATCTACTAAGGATGAGACTAGTGGCATTCTTAAGTCCTTTATAACTGGAATAGAAAATCTAGTAGATCACAAGATTAAAGTGATTAGATGTGTTAATGGAACAGAGTTCAAAAATAGAGAAATGAATCAGTTTTGTGAGATGAAGGGTATTTTGAGACAATTTAGTATAGCTAGAACTCCTCAACAAAATGGAGTTGCTAAGAGGAGGAATAAGACACTAATTGAGGCTGCTAGGACTATGCTAGCTGATTCTAAGTTGCCAACTACTTTTTAGGCAGAAGTAATTAATACTGCTTACTATGTGCAAAATAGAGTGTTAGTAGTTAAGCCTTATAACAAGACCTCATATGAACTTTTTCATGGTCGAACACCAATTTTAACTTTTATGAGACCATTTGGGTGTCCTGGTACCATTCTGAATTCCATAAATCACTTAGCCAAATTTGATGGTAAGGCTGATGAAGGTTTCTTTATTAGATACTCTTTGAATAGTAAAGCCTTTAGAGTATTTAATAATAGAACAATGATAGTGGAAGAAAACTTGCATATTAGGTTTAGTGAGAGTACACCTAATGCTGTAGGTAGTGGACCAGATTGGCTATTTGATATTGATGTAATTACAAGAACAATAAATTATGAGCCAATTGTTGCAGGTACACGGTCTAATGGTTTTGCAGGTATAAAAGCAAGTGATAATGCAGGTCAAGCTAGAAAGGAGACAGAACCTGTCAAGGATTACATTTTGCTACCATTATGAACTGTTGATCTACCATATTCTCAAGATCCAAAGAGTTCTCATGATGATGGATCCAAACCTTCAAGTGATGATGGAAAGAAGGTTGATGAAGATCCAAGAAAAGAAAGTGAAAGTAATGATCAAGAGAAGGAAGATAATGATAATAGCACTAATAATGTTAATGTTGCTGGCATAAATAAGGTTAATGCTATTGGTAGAAAAACAAGCATTGAACTTCCATTCGATCTAAATATTCCTGCTTTGGAAGATTATAGCATATTTGACTTCTCAAGAGAAGATGAAGATGATGGTGCAGAGGCTGACATGAACAATTTGGATAGAACAATCCAAGTCAGTCCTATTCCAACTACAAGAATTCATAAAGATTATCCTCTTGATAAAGTTATTGGAGATTTGCAATTAGCTACATAAACAAGAAAGATGTCAAAGAAATTAGAGGAACATAGGTTTGTTAATACTATTCAACAAAGAACAAAACATAATAACCTTCAAAACTACTTCTTTGCTTGCTTTTTATCACCAGAAGAACCCAAAAAGGTAATTCATGCATTGAAGGATCCAAGCTAGATAGAGGCTATGCAGGAAGAGCTTCTACATTTCAAGTTACAAGAAGTTTGGACTTTAGTGGATTTACCAAATAGAAAAAGGGTTATAGGCTCTAAATAGGTTTTCAAGAATAAAAAGGATGAAAGGGGAATTGTGATAAGAAATAAAGCAAGATTGGTTGCTCAAGGGTACACACAAGAAGAAGGGATTGAATATGATGAAGTCTTTGCCCCTGTTACAAGAAATGAAGCAATCAGGCTATTTTTAGCTTATGCTTCATTTAAAGATTTTGTGGTGTATCAAATGGATGTAAAAAGTGCTTTTCTCTATGGAAAGATTGAAGAAGAGGTGTATGTATGTCAACCACTAAGATTTGAAGATCCAGACTTTCCTAATAAAGTATACAAGGTTGAAAAAGCATTGTATGGACTACATCAAGCTCCTAGAGCTTGGTATGAAACCTGTTGATCCTAAACCTAGATCGATTCCTTAGGTTGTCTAAGGTTAAATTACCTTAGATAAATCCAAAATAACCTGTTGTAGAAACTTTGTATGTATATTAAAGTGTATGTGGAATCTACACCTTAATACTCTAGAAGTAAAATCAATGAAACAATAATCTTGAACAACAAAGATATAACCAAACGCCCCAATATTTTTAGATTAATAATACGAGTACTCTTAACGTAGTATTGGGGTTTACAACCTTGAAGCTTTTCTCAATCGACTTTGACAACTATGAAAACTGATAATGATATGACTACGTGTTTTGTGATGTCTCAACTAATTCCCTAGAGCCTCCTTTTATATACTAAGGAGTCCTAGTCAGCTTACAATATATTCCTAAGATATCTTAATCTTTTCTAAACATAAATGTAATCTTCTAAATAAATACATTATGTATATCTTGTACATAAATATCTCAACACTTATCTTCACACGCATTCTTGTTCTCCAAACAATCTTTATTTATTTAATTTGTCTTTATCCTCTTGACAGTAGAAAGTATTCAAACAATTGTAATCTTTCCACCAGCAGCACTAATAAACATAAGCAGTAGTAACATTAGTACTAGCAGTACTAATATACACTAATAGTAGTAACTTGTACTAGCAGTCTTAACTTTTACTACTAGCAGTACTAACTATTTAGCTTATATTTTAGTCTTCAACACTGAGCAGTCTTAACTTCAACTAACAGCAGTAACTTTATGCTATCAGTACTAAATTATACTAATAGTAGTAACTAGCAGTGGTAACATTATATTACCAGTACTAACCACTTAGCGTAATTTCCATTATGTACCTGAGCAGCAGTAACTTCTAAGAATCCATGAAGTCTTTTAAACCCCAACAACATATATGATTACTCATTCCTTAAATCGAGCAAGCTAAAGGTAAAACTATCTAAAGCACCAAAGATGGATGCTTGTATTCCTAAAGATCTAAGGGCGAACCTTACATTTTTGAGGTGGAATTTTTTAGAGTGGTAGGGTTTTTGTGCTAGCCATATAACTCCTATCCATGAGACGTTAATAATACTAAGTTTTCATCGATATCTGCCATAAATTTTTTTAATTTGGGTGAAAATTATCATCTACGATACGCTCAGTATATTACTCATCTTTTTAAGGACAAAGCAAAGGCAAATAAAAAATAGTTTCTAAGACTTTATTTCCCCCTACACTTATTTTGAACATTGGCTCCAATGTTCTACAAGTACCCGAAAAATGAATAAAGGGAAAAAAGGTAAAAGAAACTAGTATTCCCTATGTTTGCTCAATATTAGAGAAGAAACAAGATAAACCGGCAAAATCGTCATCCAAGAATCGTCCACATGAAACTCCTAAGAACTTCTGGGCTTCTCCTCATCAAATATAACCTGAAAATCAAATACAAGAAACAACTACACCTAGCGTAAAATTGGCAGAATAAAAATATACAATATAATTATTTAGGGTTTTGACACTACGAAAGCAATAAAGATACGATGAATGTACTAATGTAATAGTGATTTTCTGCAAATTTTAGGAAAATTACAAATTATGGAAACTATACAAAATTAATTTTTTAAAAATAAAAAATACGAAATTTACTGTAGCTGGAGACACGACGCCATCAGGATTAATCCCAGCGCCTTCTCCATAGACTGTAAATAATTTTTTTTCGTTTCTTGGAAAAAATTCTACACATAAATCCTATTAGTTATTTCTTGGAAAAATTACTGCATAAACCACGAGAACGATTAGTACAATCATATGACTCTAACATGACACAAGACACATAAGACGTGAATCTAAACTATTTATTTAATATGTTTGAAATAGTTCTTAGAAACTAGATATTTTCCTTTTCAATTTAGTTGATGTAAAATACCTTTGATTGCAATTAAGACAAGGTTAAAAATAAAATAAAGCATGGTCACATAATTCAAACATATAGAAACAAACAAATAAAGATAAAAACACACGACACTCCTAAAATGAGGAAAAATAAAATTAGGTTGCCTCCCAAAAAGCGCTTTTGTTTATTAGAGAGTCTTTTAGCTAGACTCGGAGTCACACTCCTTACGTGACTCCTCCTTTTGGCCTACTTTTCATCTTGATTAGACACTAAATGGCTTTTGTCACACTTTCATCCTGCTTATACTCGGGTCCTAAATTCAAGCTATCCGAGTAATAGGTTTTCTCTTGATCACTATCATCGCCTTCTATAACGAAAGGTGGTATGTTATCGATTTTTAAGTTCTCAATGTCTATATGTTTAAACCTTTTCATTTTATGAGGCATCGTAAATGTAATTTTATCGTTGCCCTTTTTAAACATTATCGTTCTTTCATCTTTATCATAAACAAGCCTAAACTTCTTTACTAACGGCTTCCTTAATACCATCCCTCCAAGATAATTAATAATGACACCAGTAGTATCTTCCAAGACGACAAAATCACACTCATAAGTGAAATTACCTACAAAAACCTTTAATCCTCTAACTCTTCCTATAAAATTACAGATTTTCTTAGGGTTTGATGGCTTTTTTCTTGACTCTAATTGTTCACTCATGATCCACTAATAATTAAGCCTAGACATTACATTAATTGGTGATTCTAAATCAATATAAACTTGTTCTTTAACTAATTAACCAATCATGCATGAGATTTTTATGTTATTCAGATTTCATGTTTTTACCTTAGCACTAACCCATGGAGGTCAAGGATTTTTCAAAAGCCATTCGTGATACCCTAATTCTTCCATGAAGGGGGGGGGGGGGAGGGTGTCAAAGTACTCTAAGTTGTCCTATTCTTCCTCTTCATCCTCTTTGAGTTCTTCCTCAACTTCTTCTTCTGACTCCTCACTTTCCTCCTTAACTTCTTCCACTTCCTCAGTATCTTCACATGTCATATCATCTGGATTATCCGCGTTTATGTGTCGTGACTCGCCTTCTACTATTACTATTTTAGACCCGCTTAACTCTTCTCCTACTTTTTTCTCAATCTCAACAATTGTGTTATGATTGTCGTCCTTAGTTGCATTAGGTTCTACGATTACTGCTTCCCTCAGTTCATCTCCTTTACTTATAATGGTGATTGTGTTAATAAAATGAACGCGTTTGAGAAAAGAGGAGTTCCTATTTCTCTCCTAGAGATGATTAAGATTGATATTTTAGAGTAAGTAACTTTGACGGACTTTTAATCCCTTTGTTTGGAGGTGCTTCATTTTCATTGACCGTTAATGTTTTATCTTGAGGTTGGTCATCTTGAAAATTATTTATTTGTTTAGAACATGTATTAATAGCATTGATCGAATAGTGGGGATGGGATGAGCTTTGGTATCTCCCATTGGGTAAGAACAATCAGACAAAGCCAAAGAGGTAGGGTTAACATTTAACTTCAGGTTCTTAACTGCATCACTTGGGAGTGATCCTGTCATTCGATCATTGATGGCCTTCAAGAATGTGTCAATCTTACTGGTCATCTCGCCTTATTGTTGTTTAAAATCGGCTTCAAACTTAGACAATCTAGCTTCTAGAGATGCCATGAAATTAGACACCAATCCTTTGAGATTTTATTCATTATTAAAATTTTAAAGATTGTTGAAGGGGCTGTTTGGGAACGAACCATTGAGTTGAAAATGATTAGGTGGTTTGAAAAATTGTTTTGATAATTTTAAGGTTGCCTCCATCTAAGGTTTGGGTAAATTTTTCATAACGAATTATGGTGTCACCAAGATTATTTTGCTCGGGTTTGAAAGTGAACCACTTGCCTCTCGCTTTGTCGGTACGCGAGGATGCATAATGAACAAAAGCTTGCTTGGGATTTTCCATGCAATATTGAGTGTCGTGGGGACCACTACAAATCTAGCATTAAAAATTGATTTTGTTTACTTGAACGGGCGGGTTAGGAGCAAGATGAGCTTCCATCAAGCGTTAGACCTGATTTTCAAGCTTAATGAGACGACAGTCGGATGTACTCGGGACATCTTGAGGCAAAAAGATTGCCTTGAATGGTTTAGCAAAGTCTCTTGGGTCATTCCAACTTTCGTTATCATAGAGGGTGAGATCCTCTAATAGTACCCAGGATTCTTTGGTATTTTTGTCATGTAGCTTACCACCAGTCGATTGATCGATGGTTTACCTTGTGGCAGGATTTACAGGGTTATAAAAGATTTGGACTTGGAGCTAAAGGTCGATACCATGATGAGGGACTTTTGGAGTAAGTCTGGAAACGAGTCCATGCTTTGGAGAGAGATTTACCTTGATGTTGTTGGAACATCAGGATGTCGTTACGAAGTTTGGCAGTCCTTCCTAGTGGAAAGAATTGAGCAAGGAAACTAATAGTAAGATCCTCCCAATTGGAGATTGATCCTGCAGGAAGACGTTCAAGCAAGTTGCTAGCTTGATCGTGAAGGAAAAATTGAAATAGATGCAGACGCATCCCTTCCCTATTTGCAACATCAAGGTCAAGTGAGTCCACAAGTTTTATAAAATCCTTAAGATGTTGGTTTGGATCCTTGGACCGAAGTTCATGGAATGAGCATCCGTTTTGCACCAACCGGATAGTGTCGGATCGTAGGGGCACCACCTTGTTCCTGTCGGGGAGTTCAATTGTATTTCGATAGCCTTCATGGCTTGTTCTGGAATAATCTCCTAAAGTACGGATAGGATTTTTGTCTCCTATGGTGGTCAACGAAAAAGATTATATTTTTACCAAACAAAGGGAATAAAAAAATAAACTATGAAAAACCTAATTGATAGAAAATTAAATTCTCACTTGATAGGAATCAAGTGAGTAGACCTAAGCTAAATAAAATTTGAAACCTATACTATTCCCTGACAGCGGCGCCAAAAACTTGATGTGGGGGTTGCAGACTTACAAGAAGTTTTACAACTCCTTAGGCAGTGTACCTAACCATTGTAGTATATTATAGGCAAGACTTGGGGGGTTGTTATTGTTCTCTAGGGGAATAGTTTGTGAAGGTTCAAACTAAATGTAACTAAGGTCTAAAGGTTGAGAGAAGATTATTTTTGTATTTTTATATTTTATAAAAGCATGTAAAATCTCTGGTTTGAAGGAGGTTTTACTTTAAGCTAATAAACTAAATTAAATCTAAATCTAATCTACTAGCGGAAAATCATATATGTAAACAAATGTGTTCACTTAATCATGCACTACTCCTTAGTTTTCTCTTCCTAATCCTATTGCTTTGTCACACTTGTGATGTAATGTGTAAGTATTTCCTAATTCATAAATGAATTATACGAACCCGCCATTTATGTAATATTTCGTAAAGGCAATGCACAATTAAGGTAGTATAAAGACTATTACAATGCCTCTAAGAGTATATTACATGCATTAAAACACTTAAAAGGTGACCAACCATATTAGGGCAAGGCAATATGAAGACTGTTGAGATGGTATCCTTTCTACACAATTACGTTTCCCTAGACGTCTTCGCAAGCAATTAAGAAGCTAGTTTTCTAGAGCCTAACGTGCACACTCATCAACAAGAAGCAATAGAATAAGGATTTACAAACTAAGTTTCATGCAATCATAAGCAAACATTAATTAATTTAGCCTAACATGTTATAAGAAAGCAAAGAACAACAAATAATCAAATAATAAGACATATTGAAAGATTAAAGGGGTAGGAGATCTTCACTTGATTAAAATATTGAGTTAAAGTTGATACAAGAGGGTTTAAGAACCCTAAACTCAACCTAAAACCTGATAATATTCGTACCCTAAGTATGACTCTCGAATCCCACAAGTTCCACCCTTTAAAACCCTAAAACTGGGTTTTTATATATAGAAAAACAATCACGACGGCGTCGCTTTATAGTTGTGACGTCATCGCCATGCCGAATCCTCTAGGGTTTCATTAAGTCGGTTAAGTCTTGACGCCGTCGCAAGAATTTTGATGCCGTTGCTAGAAATTACGACGCCATCTCTACGGTCTGTATGGTTTTTCTTCATTGACTTTGGTGTAGAGTTGTAATCTCATCTGTGTCTTCCCAAAATGAACCCAAGTCACGTGCATTTCCTCCAAATGCCATCTAATTGCTAAAAATACAAAAAGAAACGATTAATCACATATTTTGAGCATATTTGCATGATTTTGGGGGTTAAATGATCCCGAAAAAGTATATACAATGACATATCATCAGAAGTGCTTCCTATAAGTTTAGTAACATAAGTGAACAAAATGAACATTTAGTAACTTAGACAAACTTTCTTAAATAGTTTATTAACATATTTGTTGTATTAACCCTATCAAATTTAGTGTTGCTTTTCATCTTTCTTAATATTGTTTGGGGATGAAATGGATATTTATTTAGGCTATATAAGCCATCCGCATCATAGGTTTTCATAACTTCTTTTGGCTCTTCTCTACATAGCACATTCTTTCTCGTTTGCATATTGTTCTTGGTCTTGTTTTAGTTTACCTTTTGTAATCGTTCAGTTACAAAAAGTTTTGTTACTATACGTTTGTATTTTTAGATTGCATTCGTGTTGGGGACAATCTTGTTTCATTAGTTTGTTTGGATCATAGTCGTCTAAGGATGATTCTTATTGAGTTTATAATAAAAGTGTAGGTGCTTGGTTGTATTAACGTTTTGTTATAACTTCAATATGGTCTCAAAGCTCTAGATTAAGAACTTTTGATTAGGGTCTGATTTTTTAAAGAACCCAAACAATCACCAATCTATTAAAACCTTCACTTAGGGTTTCAAATAGATTTTATCCAGAGAAAACAAACCAACAAACAGAATCAAACCACCAGGGACCTTTATAAAGTTAGGGTTTCACCAAGACATGTTAAAAATGAGAAGGATTACTGTTAGGATTTCATTTTATGTTACGACATTACGGAATTACCATATTTTAACATACCACCATACGTAAGGACTATAATAGGCATTTTAGTAAACTTATGTATAGATGGTCGTATAAATACCCATCCATTGCTTCCATGGAGGGGTGAGACTCTTGTAACATTTCACTTCTCATTCTATTTTACACATATACTTTCTCTCTCTACTCGCTCTCTCTAGAAAGATGATTATCATATGGTTTGAGTCTCCTCGACCATCGGATCTACGATTCTTTAAATATGTCAATTGGTATCAAGAGCCATGGCTATATTCTTGGGTCGGCACGATTATTATGGTCTATTGGTCTTGAATCTGTCACAAATTTTGTATTTGTGTGTTCGTATCGTGATTTCAGCTTATTTTTAGCTTATAGAAGCTTATGTTCGTGGCTTATTTATTCTTAAAAAGTCACGGATTGGTTCTTGTTTGTTTTTGTTTGAATCTGTGTATATCAGATTATCTCAAGTCTTTTGTTGAGTTTTTTTGGGTCACTTTATTTTCCAAAATTTACAAAAGAAGCAGATATGGTACTATCATTTTCTGGCTTATTTCTAGCTTTTATAAGCTGATTTAGGTGTTAAGCAGATTATGGGTTGGTAGGGTTTAACAGCTTAGTCAGTGGCTTATTTCACAGCTTCTTATGTGCTTAAAAGCTTGAATTTCTTGATAGCAGTTTGTTGAAGAAAGGACAATTTGGGTTTTATGCAAAAAGAAAAAAAAGTACAAAAGTAGAAAGTGACCTCCCAGCGCTTTGTTGGCAGCGGTTTGCTGCTAGTTTGCCGGCAGCGGTTTTAAACAGGTTGTAACGGTTTAAAGTTTTTCATGGTCTTGACTAGATGAAATGCTGCCCAAATTAAAAGTCAACGGCGGTTTGGTGGTGGCAGTTTGGTGGTGGCGGTTTGATGGTAGCGGTTTGCTATCCACAACCCAAACCGAGTTAACTCGGTTATTACCGAGTTGACCCAGGTCGACTCAAGTGAGTCAGCCTAACCGGTTATTATCGAGTCACAGTCAAATGAAAAGGGTCAAAGAAGGAAGACTTGAATTAAAAACATAAACAAACTCAAACTAAACCAACATCAACCACTATAATCAACAAACAACAACAACAATCCAACACAACATCTCAAATCTAAATCTAACAGATCTTAACCAATAATCCTATTGTCACATTTTATTAACCACAACAAATCTAGATCTATACCTGATCAATTCATCACAAATCCATTACAACTAATCTAACAACCTATAACTAATCTCATCTTCATAATATAACATCTCCATCTCCACATTCAATCAAGACATGAAAACATTAAACAAGATCTCAGATTTTTTTCGTATTGTGCAAATAATTGTCAAGATCTTATAAAGATCATACACACGAAATTTATACCTCATCACAGATCTGTGAAGGTTATGAAACCTCTTTGATATACGAAATTAAAAGAATGACCAATAACACTCTATGTTATAATCATGTCTTTTGTTTCGATTGACTCATAAACAAAACCAAAAACACCTACTCGAGACCACATTAAAATGATCTTGAAGCACGTCTCTCTCGTCCTTGTAGCGTTCGAATTAACAGATTAAAAAGGGTGTTTGTTATTTGAGTCTTTAGTTTGTATGCATATAAATGAATAAGAAGAGGTGTGGATCTGTGACTGCTTTTCAAGAGATGGAAAAGATGGATGAGATCTGCTAATTTTTTTAGGAGAGATTGTTGTGATTGCGTTTTGAAATGTGAGTGAGATTAGGGTTTTGCTTATATGAGGTAAATTAGGGATTGTGTTCTCTTTATATTCCTAATTTCCTATGGACGGGTATAACGTTTAATGGACCAGGGTTATAACCAAACTTAGGCAAGGTAATAGTATTTTAAGTGCACCAGGATTTGGATTCTTTTATTGTGGGCCAAGAGTTAATGTTGGGACTATAGGCTGCCGGGCCTATTATTGGTGTTAGGCTAGTTATGTTAATAAAGATGGGCTGAGTTTTATTGTTAGCTAGGCTGTGTTTGATGAATTAGGCCACATTTTAGATTTTTAAACCGAACCTTAGGCTGAGAATTTCTTTCATTCCGTTAGAAATTATATGTCATACAAAAAATTCTCTCTTAATGTGCCATTTGTGTTAATCTTTGGTATGTTAAGTGATAAGTAGTTATAATTGGGGTTCATTGTGACAAAGTGACAAGATTTAGTGACGAGACCGAGATCGATCTTTATAAAGAATCATTAGAATTTAAATTATAATGGCTAGAATTAGTATTAATTTTTTCTAAGTGACTACGGAGTCGATCGGATATCACTTATTTGAGGTTGAAGTTTACTTTCACGAAGTTGTGCTCTTATTTTATCTTGAAGTCGGGGATGAGTGGATCCATGACTTTTAATGATAATTTGCTCGTGCTTAAGATTTAAGTTGAAGACTTGGTTTATCTAGTTTTCATAAGTCAGGGTGGATGGTTGAAGACCTGGATAACTATCACTTAAAGGAGTTACGTTGTAATACTCAGTGTCACACGCATAAGACGTTGTGGATAGTTTCAAGAGGTGTTGTACTTCTTATGCCTCTTAGTTGAGTGTATAGAGTACTTAGAGATTTGCTTGGTGCACAAATTCTCTACACCGTTCTTCCAACATTAGTGCAAGCTTAAGTCACAAGAACAGGGAATTCTACTTTAGTTTCAAGTTTGGTATATCAAGTTTACTCCATCAGTGGTTACTTCAAATAGCCTAAAAAGGGGTTGGTAAAGATAGTCAGAGAGAGTTTATGAGTAGAGATTTGATCAACAGTTTATTCTCATAGGATAGATTTGAGTTAATTTCATTCTTCTCACAAGATTTCAAGTATATGTGCGTACAATGTTTTGCTGATTCTGAGGTATCAAAACCAGCAAGAGGGAAGGAGACATACATTTGAACGCACAACAAATACACGTGATGAACTTCATACCTTTTTCTTATTTTAGGTCATTTCAGGAAGACAAATGTCATAACCGCAGAGAAAATTAGTGTTTTAACTCGTGGCTTTTGGTGTATTATTCCAACTACATGGGGGAAGAGATGTAAGAAATAGTTTCTGATGATAAAAGAGGTACACAATGGTATGATGATTCCTCTAGATAGTTAGTATCCTGTAGGAAGAAATGTGTTCATCCGAGACTTAGTTGACTTTGGTGTTATCATTTTGACTACTTGGAGGGTTTAATTATCTACATCCGGGACTTAGTTGACTTGGGTGTTACAAGAAATATCATCATTATCCTGAAGGAAGAAATGCGCACTTTCGAGACTTAATTGACTTTGATGCTACGATTTCGACTTCATGAATGGGATAGAGTGTTTACTTCGGGTTTTTGGGCTTTATACAATGAGAATGGTTGCATCTCTTCAACTACATGGGGGAAGAGATATCTTGATACTTTTGGTATGCATTACTTAAGCTTCCAGTGGGAATAAATGTGAGAAGAATCATTCAAGCGTGAGAAGATACGTTGTTGATCCAGTTAATGTTTCCTCAAAAAGTTGATCACTAAGCTTATTATCAAAGGAGCAATAATATTTGGTGTGGTTTGCTACTAATTCCGCTGTGCACTTAATCATTCTAAGCTTAAAAGAAAGCTTTGAAACTGAGCAAGGGAGGATTGCTTATTTGGGAGGAAGCTTTGAAAGCTTCTAAACAAAGAATATGTTTCATGAATTAGGGGGAAGCTTATTCAGAAGCTTCTCCTTAACCAGAAGTGTATGGGTTACTTAGTTCATGCCTACTACAGTGTTTCTCCTACAAGGTACTATAAAGATGATTCATGGTGGAGTGCAAACTTGAAGTCAAATGAAAAGCATATTCTAGAAAACTTTAACTTAACCAGAAGTGTATGAAGAAATTTGAGCCTTCGAGTTGATCATAGGCCACTGAAGACATCATCAACATTAGAAGCTTCATGGAAGTTCTTGTTCTTAATCATTAATATTATAAGTAATTCCGTATATCGTCCCATAGGGGAAGATTGTTAGGATTTCCTTTTATGTGACGACATTATGGAATTACCATAGTTTAACATACCACCATACGTAGGGACTAAAATAGGCATTTTAGTAAACTTATGTATAGATGGTGGTATAAATACCCGTCCATTGCTTCCATAGAGGGGTGAGACTTTTATAACATTTTACTTCTCATTCTATTTTACACATACACTTTCTCTCTCTACTCTCTCTCTAGAAAGATGATTATCATATGGTTTGAGTCTCCCCGACCACCAGATCTATGATTATTTAAATATGTCAATCACAGACTATTACTCTGGTACCATGTTAGATAGTACCAAACAAGTATGTAAATACCGCACTGAAACATAATAGTTGGCTGGATTAACTAAGACAGATGATTAATTGATTATTATTTAGAATAAGTACACAATGGTTGTTCTTACGAGATATTAATATTACTTAGTGAAATGCAAAATATTATAAGGTAAGAACTAATGACAGATTAAGAGATGTAAGTGATTAGGACAGAATTGTTGTAAGTAAACTGATGGTGATGATCTTATTTTGTCTAATGAAGCATGACCCATACGGGAGAAACAAATAACCCAAAGAAATTACACAAGCAGCCCTCTAGCTATAAACCTCTTCATTCCCAGCTGTAAACTTCCAAAAATAGAGAGACCATCAAGAATACTTTTGTTCCAACAAGACCCCTCAAACATACTAATCATGCAATAAGTACATGGAATAAGCACTTGTTTACACACAAATTATACCCGACTTAATTCAATAGAAATAAATAGCTTTTACCCTATATATATATATATATATATATATATATATATATATATATATAGATATATTTATATATAAATGATATTATTTATATATATATATATATATATATATATGAGTAATCAAGTTATTACAGGGATTGTCAAAAGTACACATTATATTAATCCATTGATAATATTCGTTATTCCTTTAGCTTGTACTTATTGCTAGCTTATGTTCATATCATTCGATGTTTCAAAAATTAAGTCATATGAATATGAAGTGTCTGAGCTAGGAAACATAGTAAAAGGGGGAAACTCATGTCAAAAGGATTTTTGGATGTCATTTTTTAGTGTAACAATTATTTTTAAAATATCGGGTCTATCGGGTCGAATTTTGGTTAAATATGTCATTTTTTAGTGTACTTCAATCTTATTATCACTAGTTACAGCCGAGACGTCTATCGAATACAACCCGATTAAATGTGGTATTTCAAATCATTTTATCTTGAAATGTATTGATTTAGGTCATATTTTATCTTCACGATGTTTAAAATAGTTCAAACCAAAACTTTAGCGATGATAAATTAAACATATGCCGAAAGATGGAAGGGTAATTGTAGGTATACTAATATAAATCAAGGGCTTTTGTAAAAAAGTAAGTATAAAGAATATATAATAGAAACAATTACATGATTCGTCCTTGTGGTTTACCCCAAATAACACTCGTCGTCCCTATTTCATTTTAATTACACCAGAGATACGTATTTTTGAAACTAGTAACCAAGACAGTCTTTATTTTGGATGGCTTATTAATTTCTTCGTTAAGTCTGAAACTAGTGAGGGCCTTTTTATCTTTTCCAGTCAACTTACTTATTCACTCACTTGTTTCTTTATTAGTTCTACCTACCCCCACCAAGCACTTATTCACCCACATCATCTCAACATATCTTTCTCCCTCTAGAACACAAACACCACAACCATGACTTTTGTTGTACCACTAATGCACTTTGATGCACCACGACCTGCTTTCACACCAAATCCGCATCTCTATTAAATGGGTTATGATATTTCTAGAACTGTATATAGACATTTTCTTTTTCAGATGGGGCCAAGTTTATAGATTTAAGTTTGGAGATTGAGGATGAGCACATATATAAAAAATAAATGATGATTAATAAAAGCTATGATATGGTTTTTTATTTTTAATTTGTGAAGGGTTATTTATCAAGAAATATGTCAGAGAGGAGAGGGTTACGATGATGGCTGAAGAGATGACAGGGTTGACGGTGATCGACAGATAATGAGATAACGGTGATGGCAGAGAAGAATAGGAAATAATAAAAAGAAAACAACATGGGTCTTCACCATAGTCGAATACAACAACCACCAATGACACCAGCATCGACACCGCCACTACCACTGCCACTAGCCACTTCACCGTATTTGGTGATAGCTGGTGTATGGGTTTTGGTGTTATAACTTTTCATCTCTGGGATCCTTAAAGATATCATGGGTTAGTAAAGAAAAATAATGAAAACATGCTAAATCTAAACATATTGTATTTTTTTGTTCACCTAGTGTATAATCATCAATGCTTGCTGAATTCAATGATAAATCTTGACTATGTTTTTTATTGTGTTGTTGAATACATGCACACATGGTTAGGACTAACTTATCTAGAATCTTAGTGTTTTTTAAGATGTTTGGTTAGGGTGGATTGATGGTGATGAAGGTAAAAACTAGCAAAAAGCTTAGAAAATATGAAAATAAGAATTGTAGATGATTAAAAATGAATATTGAAGAAAATATAAACAAAACAATAGTAAGACTGATGTAGACATATGCAAATTGATGTGGAATAAGTTGAAAGAAAATAAGTGACGCAAAAAGTATTTTTTTTGGCTGGAAAGGTAAAAATTGCCCTCATTAGTTTCAAACTTAACAAAGAAACTAACAGTCCATCCAAAATAGGGACTGTCTTGGTTGCTAGTTTCAAAAACAGGTATCACTATTGTAATAAAATTAAGTATGGACGATCAGTGTTATTTGGGGTAAACTAAATGGACGAATCATGTAATTTTTTCTAGATATGTTTTATTGTGTGTCTTCCCCACTACCTCATATTCCCAAAAAGTAACAAAACTTTGTTTCTCACAGTGACGCAACTAGAGGAAATAACAAAACAAAACGAGATGTGAAGATTTAAGCGGCAAAAGATTTTGATAAAGTGAGAGAGGGAAATAGTATGTGTAACTGAATTGTGAATTATCAAAAATGAAAGTGTTACTTATAAAGGGGAAGGACAAGACTATTTATACCTACACTACTTTGACTAACATTGACTTTTCTACACTACTTTACTATAATAGATACTAAGCTATACAAGACTCAATACACATATAAATACAAATCTACATTCTATTACAAAAACTATAAGGTAGAGTTATGTATAAGCTTCATCTTGTGAGGTTGACTTCTTTAAACATGATTGACTGAATGTTGAAACTTTCTAGCTTAAGATGTTGTAATATACTCTCTATCTCCCCCTCCTCCACAAGTTGGCATAGAGTAAGGATTACATATGGCCAACTTGGAGAGACAATTATAGTGAAGATATTTGCATAAACCCTTTGTGAATATGTCTGCTACTTAAGATCTAGATGGAACAAATGTAGGTAGAATATCTCATGTTTTAACTTTATCCCTCACAAAATGGCAATGAATTACAATGTGTTTAGTTCTGGCATGATGAATAGGATTAGATGCCAAAGCTATGGTTGAAGCATTATCACAGAGAATAGGTACAGGTGAGGGTATGTTGATGTGTAGATCTTTAAGGAGACATATAAGCCAACTAATTTCACAAGTATTGTCTGCTAATGCTTTGTGCTATGCTTTTATAGAAGATCTGGAAACAACCCCTTGCTTTTTGGACTGCCAAGAAATTAGACTTATACCTAGAAAGATGCCATAGCCAGAAAAAAATCTTCTAGAGAAAGAACAACTTGCCTAGTCACTATCATAATAGGTAAGAAGTTTAGGGTTGTTGGTTGCTAAGAAGAACAATCCTTCGCCTGGACATACTTTGAGATATCTAAGAACTCTAGTCAAAGCTGCCATGTGTGATGTTCTAGGCTCTTTTAGAAACCGACTTAAGGTTTGAGCTGCAAAAGATATATCTGGCCTGGTAATGGTTAGATATCTCATTTTACCAACTAATGTTCTGTACAACTTTGGGTCAGACAAAAAAGTTCCATCAGTTAAGTTCTGTTTGGTGTTCGGTTCTAGGGGTATGGTACATGGATTTGAATCTAAGACATTCGCTAGTCTATGGAGATCCAAGGTGTATTTCCTTTGAGAGATAGCCAATCCTATGGTGTTCCTTAAAAATTCTATACCAAGATAGTAATAAAGGGCACCTAAGTCTTTGATACTAAAGGTTTGATGAAGTTAAGCCTTAAGAGAGTCTATGAATTCCTTGTCTTGGCCTGTGATGAGGAAATCATCCACAAAGATGACAGATCCTTTGTGTTTTAGTGTCAACAAAGAGGTGCTAGCATAACTCTGTATAAAGCCTTTAGAAAGAAGAAAGGTGATGAGTTTCTCAAACCATTGTTTGCCTATTTTAAGCCATAAAGAGATTTTGTAAGTTTTCAAATAGTGTTTGGTGGTAAAGAATGTGTATATCCTTAAGGAATGGTCATGTAGACTTCCTCATGAAGATCACCATGCAAGAAGGCATTATTTATGTCTAATTGTTCAATATACCATCCCTAAGAGACTAATATAGCTAAAAGCGTTATGACTGCTACCATTTTAGCTACATGAGCATAGGTTTCTTTGTAATCGATCCCTTCTTTTTGATTGAATCCCTTTGCTACAAACCTAGCTTTGAATTTATCTACAGAGCCATTAGCATTGTATTTGATTTGAAGACCCACTTACTCCCAATTGGAGACTTACCCTATGGTAATTGGGTGAGAATCCATGTGTAGTTGTCTTCAAGAGCTTGAAGCTCTTTGTTTATAGCTTCTACCCATTTGGGGTCCTTAGAGGCTTGAAAATAGGTATGTGGTTTAACTAATTTGTCTATGCTATTTATTAAATGTAATGATGATGTAGAAAGATTTGTATAATTTAGGAAATTAGTGTGATGGTGTTTGGATAGAGAAGGTGGTAAAGTATAGTGATAATTAATAAGCTTAGTGGGTTGTTGTTTGTTTCTAGTGGATACTCTCTGTAGTGGTAGTTAGGGTGTTAGGATGGTTTGTGATTGAGTTGATGATAAGGATGTTGAAGTTAGGGTTGATAAGTATGTTGGTGATGGTGTTAATGTAGAGGAATATGTTGGTGATGGTGATGGTGATGGTCTGGGTGGGGATGATTATGAAGTTGGTTATGCGGAATCAATATGTGAAGGTGATGAGTTCATGGTTGATGAGGCAGAATTGGATGTTGTAGGTGATGGTTGTAATGGTGTGATAAAGTTATGTGAATGTGAGGGTTATAAAGAAGGTGAATTATGTTCAGGAATGGATGATGTAGGTTTAATGACTGAGGTGTGATAGGGGAAGGAAGTTTCATCAAATGTGACATGACTAATAGTGTGAACTTTGGTTATGACAGGGTCATACAAGAGATACCCTTTTTGATTTTGTGGATAGACAATTAGAACAATAGGTATTGCTTTTGGATGAAACTTATCAGGTGTGTGTTGATGGACATAAGATCTGCAACCAATGGTTCTAAGATGATCAAGTGATAGTAGTTGTTGGTAAAGTAGCTCATATGGGCTTTTGTGATTAAGAAGTTTTGATGGAAGTCTGTTGATCAAGTAGGTTGATGTAAGGATGCAGTATCCCCACAGATGTTTGGGTAGGTTTGCTTGAAACTATAGATCTCTTGCCACTTCAAGTAGATGTTTGTGCTTCCTTTCAACTCTTGCATTTTGTTGTGAGGTGTATGGGCAGGATGTTTGATGAATGATGCCTTTTGTGTTGTAAAAATCAATTAGTGTGGAATTGACAAATTTTGTCCTATTATCACTTCTTATTTTTTAAATTTTGATTTTGAATTATGTTTCAACATATGTGTAGAAGTGTTTTATTGTTGATGCAACATGATGTTTTCCAGGAAGTAGATAGGTCCAAGTTACTCTTGAGAAATCATCAACAATAGTGAGAAACAGTTTACATTTATTGATAGTTGGGTGATGGTAAGGACCCCATACATCCAAGTAAACTAGTTCAAACATTACATTTGCTTGAGAAACACTACATTCAAAAGTTAAAGATTGATGTTTAGCTAAAGGACAGATATTACATTTGGTGTCTTGATCCTTAACAGTGATGAGGGGTAGTTAAGGAATGGATTTGAGAACTTAAAATAAGGGATGACCCAGCCTTGCATGTCACAATGATGAACTACTTGTGTTGGAAAGAATTGTAGATGGGCAAGAAGAAGAGGTTCAGTTATTGTAGAAGATATTGGTAAGATGTACAAATCACCACAGAGAGTTCCTTGGGTTGTGAGTCCATTATGGTCCTGGAAGATGCATGAATTATGAGTGAAGGTGATTGTTTTGAGAGTGTGTTGAAGAATTTTACTAATGGAAATTAAATTGTATGTAAAAGTAGGGATGTACAAAACATTGTAAAGTGTGATATTTGATTGTAAAGTGACAGATCTTATAGTTGTGTAAGTTATTGTTTGACCATTTGGGAGATTAATAGTGATAGGTTTAATGCAGGTAGTGATATTGTGCATAAGGGATAAGGAAATGCATATGTGATCAGTTGCACCACTATCTATAATCCAAATCTCTTTAGACTTTGTAATGAAATAGGCTATGAGTCTCTTACATGCCATGAAATTGCATGAACCAGAAGTGGAAGCCTCTGCATTATTGTTTTGCATCATTAGGAGCACTTGATTCAGCTGGTTTTGGAGCTGATCCATCCTTGCTATGACAGAGTAATCTGGTGGTACACTTATCTCAACAGGAGTGTCTTTATTTGCAACAGTCACATTGACAACTCTTGTTTTGGATTGATTTGTTAAGGGTTGATTAAAGTTGGTGGATCTCTTATTTGGAGGCTGGTATTTATTGTGTAGAGAATGGCCAACTGGGAAACCTACCAGTTTGTAGCATTCTTCTTTTGTGTGCCCCTCTTTATAGAAATTTCCACAAATAACTCCTACTTTAAAAGTACTCCTTTTAGGCTGTGAATGATTGGTGTTTTAGGGCCTGTTGTTCCTAGAGGAGTCTAAGATGAATTTGTTCTATATGTATTGAGAGCAAAGGGAACATAGGTGGTTGTTTGTTTTGGGGTTTCTCTTTGTTTTTCCTTTTGTCTAAGCATGTTGTATGCTTTAGTGATATTTGGTAATGGTTGTAATAGTAGGATCTGACCCCTAAGGTTTATGTAGCTTTCATCTAAACCCATGAGAAATTGAATGAGTCTCTTCCTCTGATCTCTCTCATCATTGGTTTTCCCATTCTCACAAACACATTTGCATGTACAATTATAAGGTGATTCTAATGCATCTAACTCATCTCATAAGCCCTTAAATTATGTTAATAAACTTCAACATAACTATTCAGCTACTTAAGGTGAACAATATCATTTGTCAATTGATATATCCTATGGCATTCTAGTTATGAATAGTGATCATGAAGTTGATGCCATAGTGAATGAGAAGAATGCACAAAATTAAATTATTACTAATTTACTCTGAAACTGTGTTTAGAATCCATGAAATCACCATGTCATTTTCCCTTTCCCAATAATACCTGATTAGTGATGTCACATCAGGTATAACAACCCGTAATTTTCATCAATGTAATTATCCATCTATTAAATTAAATGCACTGTAATATCCATCTATTATATATATACCACCTTTTTATAGGGAAAACTTTTGCTTTATCTCATTATGCAACGTAACTTGCATCTCTAAAGTAAACGAGCTCACGCAACCTACCAATGCCATCTATATCTATGTTTATATCATGTAAACATCCTAATATGTCAAGTCTATATCTTAATATCATTTTTACCAAGTACATTATCTATTTAACATACCATTTACGACGTTATTTCAAAACGGGCTTTAAACATTAAACACTTATATCAAAATCCTAATTATATGTAATGTATACATATAAACTGAATGTGAAAGTATTCAAAGCATGTATACAAGTGTATAATGCACAACATTCGAAATATATTTTCCCTCTAAATCAATGTACAAGTCCTTAATGCACAATGTACAAAATCATGAAGCATGAATTCAAATAAGCTCATTTTCACCGTTTTCATTCTAATTTCTTACCACTACTTTAGCACAAGGTACAATACTCAATGCACATCATCTGAACCCTAAACCTAAACCCTAAGTCATTCTAAAACCTTAATCTAAAACCCTAAACCCTAAATGAAACCTTAAAACCCTAATTTCATTTTAAAACCTAAAAACTAAACCTAAACCCTAATCATAACATTAAATCTTAATCCTAAAACCTAATGCTAACATTAAATCTTAATCCTAAACCCTAATCCAACCACTAAACCTTAATCCTAAACCCTAATCTATCCCTAATCCTAACCCTTGTTAGTGCAAATATTACGATATTTAATCTATACGATCTCTTTATGTTTTGGTGATGACAAACATGTGACTTGTAATACATAACGTAAAGTGTGCAAGTTACTCGTAATTACAAATCATCAATGCATACATGCATCAACATCTCTCGACGTCTCAAGTATGCATCAAGACGAACATTGGTTTACACTTGACGTAAATCACGCAATGTATGGATAAACAAATCATTAAACTTAATTAGTGATCAAGAAAATAATTTTTCTTCTTAATCCATCATATTTTTATAAAACTAGACTTTTATAAAAATACACAAAATAGTTTTAATTAAATAAAAATAAGTTTTATTTAAAAACATAAAATTTGAAATTTAAATTTCCCCCCCAAAACTGCTGCCAGCTAAGTTAGATGAACCTTCCCCACAAAAAGATAAAAATCAGAGCGTCAGTCTAGGGGCGACCCCCTTAGGGCCTAGGCGGCCCCCTTATATATAAGGGACCGCCGGGACCGCCCCCAGCTGATCGTTGTGGAATCTTGGCTATAAATACTGGTCCACCCCTTGCTGAAAATTAACCCTCTTTGCACAGATTTTTCAAATTCCTTTCTCTCTCTAAAATCCCCTTTCTCTCTCTAAATATCTTGATCACTAACATAATTTAATCTTGTTTAAATGTGATCCAATCTTGTATCCTTTCCTTCTTCCCTCATGTGTAAGAGAAGAACTTCAGTCATCTTCAAGATCCGAAGTTATGTAGTCTAGTTAGTCTATTTATAACATTTGTTACATATAGATCGAGTCCATGTCTTCCAATCTTTAGTAGTGTGTAGATCCAAATGATGTATATATTTGGATGGGTTGATTGAGGGTTGGTTAGTATTTTAGGCCTTAAAATACATTGGTGAAGTGGTAGATTGGTTCTAGCTAAGATTAGGACTCGACATCTATCTTAGTGTCGGAAAATAATGTAAGCATTGGTATAAGGTTTTCTCCGCCGAAAGGGAGCTTGTTGATTAGTGAAGTAACTCTCGAGTTGGATACTCGGGGAGTGGAGTAGGGCGAAGAGGAGCTTCGTGACCGAACCACTATAAATCACCGTGTCCGGTTTGCATTTCCTTTTACCTTTCTCTTTACTTATGTCTTTACATTTATCGCTTTACTTTTACACTTGCATTGTGCTTATGTTTGTGTGAATTGTTGTGTATGTTGTGTTAGACATGGTTGTGTAGCTCTTTGTATTAAACATTGTGAGTGTGGATATATTGGTAGAATAAGTGCTAGTTATTGTAAATCCATTATCGACACTTCTCATATTACGTCAAACTTGATTGGTGATTTGATACAAAAGATCTAGTCCGAAAACCTCTTCTGGAGGCGGTCCCATAAATCAGGCGGCCCCCTGATATACTTGGCGGCCCCCATATATATATGGGACCGCCAGTAGAAGAGTGATGTAATCTTTGATTTAAAGTTTTTTTAATGAAAACGTATTCACCCCCCTCTACGGTTTCCACAATTGGTATCAGAGCTACGTCGCTCTAGTTTTCAAAACAAATGGTTTTTAAAATAGAGTACGATCCATGTATCAAATTACCCATGAAGGGGGATTAAATATGAAAAGTGTTTTGTTGTTTGATTCGTACTAGTTTTGTTATTAAATATACTTCGTATACTAGCTTGAAAGAAAATTTTCTCAAAAGTACTTGGAAGTGTCAACTTATATTTTCCTAAGTCGTAAGAGTAGAAATGATGTCTAAAACACGAAATTCATGTGTTGGAACAACTTTTTAAAGTCCTATGTTCCACAGTCAAGTCACCAAATGAGTTTGAATAAAAAACGTATTTTTGGGTCTCTGGTGGCGGTCCCATAATTGTTTGGGTGGCCCCCTAATATATCTGGGGCCCTCACCTTTATGGGGGCCGTTTGTCTGTTTCAACAGAATTTGGCAAACTTTGAAAAATCATATAAAATCAACCGTAAGTCTATAGAAGTCGTGCCACCCGTCATTTCGAAGATAATTGAGTCTATTTTCATTTAAAATTACTTCCAAGTCTTCATTCTAAACTTAAATAAGCCAGAAATGCAAAATACTACATAGTGCTCAAAACTTTGAGTTTCGTTTTAACGTAAAACTTGTATTTTATATTTTCCTTTGAGTCGAGCATTTCTATTTGATATATCTTTGAAAAATAGTGTATTTGTCCTTTTAATATATTGATCTTAATTAATTTTTGAAATGGGAAGGAACTATATTATTTTCAAAATCAAATCAAGCTAAGTATACATCGTTATATCTAATACACAAAATAACGACGAATATCCTTATGTGTATGCTAGATGATTATGTGTCTTTACTCTTATTTCAACTTGGTTAATAGATATTAATAAGTAATCATTACTATTTGTAATTGAGCTAATTATATATCTAAATGCATGTGCCATGTATACTATTTGTATGTTACTAGTTTTCGGATTATGCCTAATAGGAACTACGCTAGATTGCTTGCGTTAAGTTGCAAAATTGTTTATGCATTGCATATATGCATAGATCACTATATTTACAAGTGTTACATAAACATCTTGTAGATCATCTTGAGTGTAGTAACCCACTTAGGAACGGGAGTTTAATAGTTTGTCAAGTGTGTGGAAAAATAATGTTCTAAGATCATATATTAAAACCCGTCACTAAAATATTTCTAACACATCAACTCTCTTCCAACAAGATGTCTAAATCTTTTCATCAGCTTGCCTTATTTGACCTTGGGTTGGTTAAACAATTGAAAAGATTGTATTAATACATTAGTAATTAAGTAAAACAAAATGTATTTTTAAACTTTGCGTGTGCTTGCATTGTTCTAACACACACACACACACATAATTATATTCTTTTTATAAACATATAATATTTTACAAAAGATGTGTCTTGTATAAAAATGGTTAAGAAAATCATTTATATACTCATAAAATGTCAAAAACTATGCACACTATACATAACAACAAATAGTTTTTCGCACAAGCAAAATATATGACAATCTTGAAGTAAAAAGTTTAACTCGTCATTATTCATCAACCTCACCTTACAACTAGTCTTAGGATTAATGGAACACACTATAAAAATCTTTATTTGTTTTCTTTTAAAAGAGTGTTCGTGAGGGTCAAGAAAGATTTCGAATATATATCGATTCATAATTCAAATTATGATTGATATTATTATCAAATCTAATTGACGAGCTTTCGAATATGGACAATAAATTGGATTCTTATTTGTCTAGCTTTGAGATTATATCAAAATATAACAAGAGATATTATCTTAAACCTACATACTCAATCACACTCGATTGATATAAAAATAACGACATCCTTTTCCAAGACGATAAAAATAGGCCTCGGATCATAACTCACACTTGTATAAATGATGTCATATTGAGTCTACTTGTCCAATTGTTGTGTTCCAAATATTTGGCAAATATATGAATAAAATACACAATGAAGTAGGATTAACGACTTGAATATTTTGTCTAAAATATTCAAGTGATTTACCTTGTAATGTGGTATGTGTTTAATTACACATACCTTTGACCACTAAAAACGGACTTAAATGACTAAAAACGTACCAAAAATACATTGTATTTGTATGTTTTGCATTTGTATTATGCAGGTAATGGATATCTAAGAAAAGGACAAAAATCAAAGCCAAAATGACAAAACCGAGTACGAGAATGGAAAGACCGTGATAAGTCAAAAAGACCAAGTCAAAGTCAACAGAAAAAGTCAAAGTCAAATCAACCCCAGGAAGTGTGATTGGAAAGAGCATCGAAAACCGAACCCAAAAACCTAAATTGCCAAAAGTGGGACTACTCGTACCCACCTAGTAGGCCCGGGTCAGCCCACTTTTATAAAATCCTTATAAACACCAAAAAAAAGCCTAAGCCCCTTTTATACCACACCCGGCCCAACAAACAAGCCCAACACCCTTATAACTCCTGTTAACCATTCCCCTTATAACCCTTTATAACGTTAGTCCTTTAAGGACTAACGGTGCAAACGAAATATCAACTTCAAGGGCTAAAGATGCAAAGTGGAAAGACTATGGTTGTAATAGCATATAACACTCTCAGGGACCATTCTTGCCCATTTCCCAAACTTCAAATATAGCGGGAACAACTATACATCTCTTTCAGTTGTCCTGTCTCCACTACCCGCCAAAATAACAAACCAACACTGTTCCCCTTTCTTCTCCCCCTTGTCGACCAACCTTATCCCTCCCAATTGCCACCTTGGCAATCCCTTGCAACCTCATTCGTCAAGAGAACAAGACAAAAGATCAAGGGCTATGATGACATGACTTGGACACTACTCAAATTCAATGGCCAAGATGAGTCTTTGAAGGCTCTCACACAACAAACACACCTGCAAGAGCTCTCACAAAGAAAGCACACTCCTAGAATCTTCTTTTGATTAGTATAAATATGCTCATTTGTAAGCCTTTGGGCAACATAGTTTTTAGTTTTTTTTTCAGCTTATAATTTAATTCCTTTTTAGCTTATTGTAATGTTTTCTTAAAAGCCTTGTAATGATTTTAAGTTTAATGAAAGATTGAAGTTTTTATGTTTTACCCCGTTTTTAAGTTAAAGTGTTTGATGATTTAAAACTGTTTTATAAGCTCACAAAAGCTCTTTTTATAACATTCTTAAGCTGTTACTTAAGTCTTACAAAACTCTTTCATAGTTTGTAAGGTTTAAGCTTATTTTACCAAAAATCACTCAAAAAGCTCAAATGGAAGATAAGCCAAAAAGGGAAGGGCTTATTGCTGTCACTAGCTTATCTTTGATAAGCTAGAGCTTGTAGATAAGCTCTTTTGAGCTCATTTGCCCTGTTTAAGCAAGGGTTTTTGTAAGTCTTCATTTTTCCATTTTTAGCTTATTTACTATTCAACTACTTATTTGTGCTTATTGTCTGCTTATATTTGCTTATTTATGTTTGCTTATGATGTTTAATGCTTATTATGCTTGTTTTATAGTTTAGAGATCATTTGCTTAAGTTTTCTTATAAACTGTCTTAAATAGCTTATTAAATTGCATAATATGCTTTAGCTTATTTGAGTGCTTATTTGT
>BQNB010067381.1:0-34217 GCA_026074375.1 Tanacetum coccineum | reverse complement strand
ACACTGTTTGGTCCACAAGCGCCATGGATCTTGCAAGAATAAGACACTGCTTGCCATTGAATTTCCCATTTCATTCCACTTTCATGCTCAACCAGACTGTATAGTCTTAGATTTCCGTCTGTATCAATCTTCATTATTCTGTGGCGAACTGTCCCATAATCAGCCGATACTATTTTGAAACCGTCTGACAAGTTGAACTGACCATTAGAATCAAGGATTGCTATTTGTCGATCATTATATTGATATCTTCCAACTTCGTACGATAGTAACCTGGGATCAGGCCAGTATAACGAAGTTGTTTCTCGAGCATCATAAAGTAATCGAAGAATACTATCATAATCGAAAAAGAGCCTATAGAAACCTGAAGAGTAATTAGAAGGACTTCTTGAAGAAACAAGTTGTGTGTTTTTAGTGAAGGGTTGATTTGGAAGAAGTGTATCTGTTGGATGATCAAAGCTTTGCCAAATAGGTTGTCCTAATTCATGGAGCACAAGGTTACCTGTAACGTCGATTCGTGAATAGATTTATTAGTATTGGTCTTACCGGAAGGATACAAATATTAAGACGAATAATATTCACATCTTTCTTAACAATAACAATACCCAATCTCGTATGCACGAGGTATGGGGAGGTGAAGTATAAACAGATCATACCCCTACTTAAGGGTAAACCCCTATAGTAGGGAGACTACTTCCAATAAGACCTACGACAAGTGAAAATGAGAGGGTGAAAGTGATCAAGAATGTGAGAATGTGTGATCATGAAGAGATGCACGAATATAACAGCTATGAAAACATATAAAGACTATCTGGCAAACAAGGAGCACCAAGCATATAAGAAAAATAAACATAATAGCATAGAAGCGAATAAACAAACAATGCATGGCAAGCATAGCGTATAAAATAAAGAACGAGAACAGGAGAAAAAAGCATAACAAATAACAACATGAAAGCGGAAGCGCATTTAAGCAGAACAGATAATAACATGAAAGCAAAGACGAGTACAAGCAGGTAATAACATGAAACTAGAGATGCATAAAAACAAGAAAATCATAACAAATAAAAACATGAAAGCATAAACGCACACAAGGGAGACAAAAAGAACATAATTGCATACAAGCACAGGGGCAGGCATAAAATAAAATAAAATAGAAAAGGAAAATGTGCTAAGGGCTCTAAACCTAAGTGCAAAGGTAAATATGTAGACATGAGAAATTCTTAGAAAAAAAACATCTAGGCAAACTAGCTCTAACAGATCCTAAAAGTCACCTATATATCATAGGTGCCAAACTAGCAGATAACATAAACGGACTTAGACCTTAACCGTCTATTCTGGTTCTAGCTATCCACATGATCGGATGAGAGGTCATGTCCTCGGTCAAGAGAAGCTCCTTCATAGCATGCTTCAATCTATCCTCCCACCTAGATTTTTTTGGTGAAACTGGTGAAAATCATATTAATAATCAGAAAACATACATCAAAATGAAACAAGGGAATAGACATGCCTACCCCTTGAGCAAACAAAAAAATACAAACAGACTTTGAAAACAGACAACCTATCACCACTATATCTCAGATATCACTTCACAAGTATCTCTGATGTTTATCCCAAACACCATAAATAAGAGCAGACAAAGTATTTGACTACTCTTTATTTACCAGATTTATTCACCATTTGACCAAATCCTCATGATTACCTTTCCATACTCATAACAAACACAAATCATTCAGCCCACATCCATAATAATAAGTGTTGTTATGAGTAGGCATCATCATGTGGGATTTAGCCCCCATTCACCATAAAAGAGGGGCTCTTCTCCTTTAGCTACATTTCCTATCCACTTGCTTCTCAAATCCAGTAGTAGCCCAACCTCACTACAAGAAACGAGAACCAAATGAAAAGGCATCACTATAGCAGAAACACACACCCTCTTTTATATCCATCCCATCCTCCTTAGTAGTGTATTGTTGGACCAAGAAGTGTCATCTTGCACCACTCTCTATTCCAACATCATACACTACCCACCCAAATCATTTACCCTTCACAATGTGTGTCACCTTCCTTATGGTACATTTAAACCAGACAAAAGCCAATTTGACCCATAACAATTGATTAGCAAACCCTCCCAAGGCCAGACTGCTAAATCAATAAGGGACAAAATTGACTTCTATCCAGTAAAAATGCCAAGCTATAAAGTACACACCATTGTAATGATTTGTAATAATCATGCTATTATATGTTTGATGCATAATAGTATATAGCAGACTCAGCAAGTATTTGGACCATATGCCAAACACCCCTTTATCGCAGATTCTATTGAATATTCCAAATTTTGGCCACCTCTTTAACAGCATAAGACTTTATAACTCTTATGCTTGACAACTTAAATCTAACATCTTTAGTGATTATCTCTGCAATTGTATCACTACTTCTCTCTACATTTTGGAAAATCCTTTTATTCCTTTCAATCCAAATATGATAGATGGAAGCAGTAATCATAATCCTTTTAAGCACACTCCAAATTTTATTTTCAGCATGAAAGTATTCCAAATACTTAATAGTATCTCTCCATTAACCATTTACAGTGCACATCCTTGCATTTACTTTTACAGCATCCCAAACTTTTTTAGAGAATTCACAAGCAAAGAATACATGATTCATAGAATCCATCTCCTTTCTGCATAATGCACAGGACATTTGTTTCCCAGGATACCATATGGCCAATCTGTCCTGAGTTGTTAACCTCCCATGTATGGCTAACCACAGAACAAAAGCTTGTTTAGGAATACATTGAGAAAACTATACTGATCTGCTCCATTTCACTTTAGTCTGGTCATCATGAAAATCCTTCCATACTCTTCTTATAGAAAAATTCCCTTCCCTATTTTTCTTGTCAATCCAAATAATTATGTCAGCTTTATTACTATCCAGGACTATGTTATTAGTTGATTGAAGAATGGGAAATCTTTCCAACCACCCCATAGGCCACTTCCAACTAGTGTCATCAAATAGATCAGCCACCATCAATTGATTGTCCAAGGACTGATACATTTACTTAGAGGTTCATTACCAATCCAATTGTCAAACCATAAAGAAGTTTGCTTGCCATCTCCAACAATATGCTTTATATGAGGATTTATTTTACTTCAAAGAGATAGAAAAAAATTCTACCCCCAGCTAGCTTTATTGTCAGTAGATACCTCCCATATGCTCCTACCTTTCAGTCTTGTCTTTTCAATCCACTGGAACCAAGGGGTTTGTTTTTTCACAATGACATTCCATAGAGGTGTGACAAGTAGGACTTCATTCTTGTCTCTCAAACTTTTTAGCCCTAGACCTCCCTTACTTTTTGGGCTACACGTAGTTTTCCAAGAAACTTTAGATTTTCCTCTTCCCATCTCACTTTGGTTTCATAAAAAGCCTTTAAGTACTTTCCCAATATCATAGATAACACTTTTAGGTAGAAGGAAGACCTGGGCCCAATACAGATGCATAGCAGATAACACAGATCCAATTAGCTGAATCCTTCCAGCATAAGATAAATGCTTATTCCTCCAGTCAAAGATCCTCTGTCTGACTTTATCAATAAGGCACTTGCAATCTTTTACACTGAGTTTCCTTGTAACAAGAGGGACACCCAAGTATCTAACTGGAAGCTTTCCTTCTTTAAATGGCATAACTTTCAATATCTCTCTCTTCACTCCCTCTTTCATACTTCCATAGAACATAGTACTTTTCTTCATATTTGCATATAAACCAGAACTTTGGCTAAACAAATCCTCCCACCTAGATTTGGTCTAACCCTTCTTCTCAACCCGTCCATTACCAAAGCTTCCACCCTCCTAACTAGTGGAGTGTGTGATCTCCTCCTAACATGTCTAACCATCTCAATCGTCTTTCCCTCATCTTGTTGATAATAGATTTTACTCCAAGTTCTGCTCTGAAAACTCCATTCAAAACCATGTCTAACAAGGTTTTACAAGTCCATCTTAACATCCTCAATCCCGCCACCTTCACTCTATTTTCTTGAGCCTTCGTAATCGGCTAACACTCTGACTCATACAACACAGGTGGCATAGGTGGTAATAGCCACTCTACAACACAACTAATAGTCAATCTATAAAATTTCTGCTTCATATCTTTTTATCTTCACTCTATAAAAGATGTATATATGGATTTATGGTTGATCTAAAAATGAATATGAGAAGTTAAATACTTTCTGCCACTTGCAAAGTGAGTTTTATAGTTCTTAGTCGATCACCTGCTTAAGCAAACTATAAATAATTCCAATACGAAATTTTATAATTTACTTTACTTCTGTGAGTTTGATCTGAGACTTATCGGTGCTATACTATACACGATGGGGTCTGCTAACCAATTATGAATTCCGTTGAGTATATAAAGACTATAATATACTGATCAAAATTCGTAGTGACATGTTGTAATATTATGAATTCCGCTGAGTGTATAAAGAGAGAGAGGGTGTCATATTACCTGTATGAATTTCGCTGAGTGTATAAAGAGAGAAAGAGAGTCATATTACCTGTGTTATTGAATTGTAATTGCACTAAAGGAGAGGTTGAGTTTGTATTAGTTGACAATATAACTCTTCTACCCGCATCTACCAAAACAAGATTGCCATCTTCCTCTAAGGATAGTTTGAATGCTTTCCATTTACGGGTTCGTCTCGGTTAGCCATCCAAACCACGGTTCGACTCCTAGTTGTTGCTACGTGCTTCGAAAACCATACTGCAAAACCATAAGCATTCTCTCCCACTTCATGAAAACCAGTCGTGTTTTTGTTTTCTCTACTTAATCCATAACAGGAAGTTGGTAACTGTGACAATATTGTTATGGTGACAACAAAAACATGAAACTTGACAGACATGTTATATTTGCTAATATAAGGTGGAATTTGCAAAACAACTCCTATTAACTGAACCAACAATGGCAGCCTTTATATAATTGGAAATATATGTACAAATAATATAGTACGTACAAGTCTTTTTTTATATGTAAATACATGAATCAATTCTTAAAAACTATCAAATCATTTTTTATAGTTTTTATTTGAGTTAAGTACATAAATCTTCCTTGTGGTTGTCTCGAAATTGCAACTTTCGTCCTAAAAGTCCCAAAATTACACCAGTCATCCCTGTAGTTGTCCATTTTGAGTTGACCGGTCCTTTGACCATAACTCCATCCATTTTTTCGTTATCTTTTCTTAGTATCAGGGGTATTATTGTCATTTCACATACAATAATATACCCTAAGGACCAACGTTGCAACACCATGAAACTTATAACTCCCTCCCTCTCGCCATTTTTTACACAACTACTCTATGTCTCAATCATTCTTGTTTCGTCTGTTCCTCTCTCGAAGACGCCACCTACTCGCTCTAAGATTGCATCGAAGTGAGTTTTTAACATCTTTTTGAATGTGTGTTGTTTTAGTAGCTTCTAATTTGTGTTTGCCTTAATATCTGTTTGTTAGATACCAAAATGAAAGCATATCCAAAGCACATTGATTGGGGTAAAGTTATAGCTACTAACGAGATAACGGACGGGTATGTTATGCCTAAATATGGGAATAAAAATTTGTTTGAAGATGATTCGTGGATTGATATCATAATGGATGATGTATATCACACATTCTACATAGACGAAGAAGAAGAAGCAAAGGTTGCAAAAGCAAGTGAGGATATGAAACTTTCTATCATGAAAGGTTAGTATTTTGGTTACTTATAAGCCTAATGGTCTAAAAAATATGTTGTTGATTGTGACTTTAATGGTAGTTCCTAACACCCCTAATAGTCTTAATGGTAGTGCCAAACACCCATAATAGTCTGCAACTTGTTATGTAGAGAAATTCTTAGCCATGGTAGAATCTGATAAGGCCAGAGTTAAGGATTATACAAAGCTAGTAGTGACTGATGGGATGGTTGACTATGTATTGGAGAAATATGGGAATAAATGGAAATCTGAGGATGAAATGGCTTATGTCATACTAGTAGACTTGGGGCTAAAATATGGGAAAGGTTAGTGTATTATATGCAGACTGCATGTATAGGTTATTTAATGAGTCAATTAGTATTTAACCTGTCTTGACTTATTGTCTTATAGATGATAAGGGAAAAGGAAAGCTTGTAGAGGATAATGAAAAGGGAAAGGAGGCAGAGCATCATTATTTGAAGGTGAATAAAGGCATGCATATGATTGTATTGAGTCAAGCTTCTCACTTAATGAGTCACTTAGGATTTAACCTGTCTTAACTTATTGTCTTGTAGATGATAAGGGAAAGGGAAAGCTTGTAGAGGATAATGGAAAGGGAAAAGTGCATGATATCTAAAATAGAGTAGGATATGTTAAAGTGGATTTGGCCAGGGCAATAAAGGCAAAGAAAGTTGATGATCATGATGATGATGCTCTTGATACTCTTGATCTTGAAAATAGAATCAAAAAGCTTGAAGAGGATATTGGTAGGTTGCTAAAGGCAAAGAAGGCAAAAGAATCTAAGAAAGCAAAGAAAGCAAGGGAGGCAAAGAAAGCAAGGGAGGCCGAATTAGCAAAGCAAGCAAAGAAAACAAAGGAGGATGACTTGAAGGAAAAGGAGGCAAAGAAAGCAAATGAAGCAAAGAAAGAAAGGGAAGTTGAATTGAAGGTAAAGGAGGCAAAGAAAGCAAAGGAGGCGGAATTGAAGGCAAAGGAGGCAATGTTGACAGAATTGAAGGGAAAGAAGGCTAAGAAGACAAAGAATTCTAAGGAGGCAATGCTTGCAGAAGTGGTTTAAATTTCCAGTGATGAAGATGATAATGAAGATCCCACTGCCCCCACTTCTACAAGATCCAAAGCTCCCACTGCCTACACTTCCACAAGATCCAGAGCTCCTATTACATCCACTTCTAATGCACAATCTGTTTCCACTTCTCCAAGAGGATGTGTAATTGCTTTGTTTGCTCCTAATGCTCCTAATTCTCCACCACCTTTAGCTACAAGAAAGAGGAAGCCCATTTAATAGACATTATTGTCTTTATTTGTTGTATGTTGATGGTCAGAAATAATTTAATATTTGTATTTTGGGTTGTTGACATTAGTATCCTTATTTTAATGTTTAAACTAACTTAAAATGTTCCATGGAAACCCAATAGCTATCTCTCATCTTCGGTATCCTCCTCTTCTTGTTGCCTACATTTCTCCAACCACTCCTTATGAGCCCTTGATTCCCTTGCTTCTTCTTCCAAGACAAGTTCTAATGCTTCTTCATCAAACTTGTATAGATCCTCTTGATCAATCACATTCCCATAAACATGCAACTCCAAATCAGCCATTTCTTCTTCTTCCACCAATTTCACTATTTCTTCTTCTTCCATCAACATTTCACTCCCACCTACACCACTGCCATTACCAGGTACAAAATCCTTATGGAAAACCTTAACCACGTTTTTCTTTGTAATGTTAAGATAATGCATTGATAGGTTGGGAGAAAATACTAAAACATTAGCAAGTATTATAGCACTTCTTACAGTAAATTATTTTCCATAACCCCCCTCATTAAATACTTTGTAATGTATTGAACCAGCTAATGTACCAGAGAGATCTTTGACACTTACTTTCAGATCACCAAGAGCATTCGGAGAACATGACTTGATTATTTCAACAACTTGCTCAAGTTTCCCATTCTTGAGAAAGGTCTTGATGTCTCCTAAACACCCACTGACAATGCCACCATTATCTTTCACATACTCAGTCGCGCCAACCCACGGCCCACTATTAAAATCCTCATCCTCTACTACATCCTCAACAACTTGCTTCATATACTCTTGTGTCGACAAGACAGAGTCATTCGCACCTTCATGAATATCCGATTGTTTACGGATCTTGGCTAGTTTAACAATACCCGCAGGATCGGGTATTATCCTAACCGGCTTTTCCTCTACTTCCTCTACTTGAACAATACCATCAGTGTTTTGGGTTAAGGTGATTGTGATTGTCTCGCGTACATGCTTGTTGCAGGGACGGAGAACAGGGGTTAGTGGGAGATCAGAATCATCAATATCTAGTAGGTCTTCCCACTGATAATTTGGTTCTGAACTCATTATGTTATGGAAAATGTTGATGTTTAAGAAGAAGGATAAGTTTTGATGAACAAGAAGAAGGCAAAGAGATATCAGTGGTTTCTTTTGGTGGGAATATAACAACGTTGCTTTTATTACAAATTTGGTCCTTAGTGTATTAGTCTATGTGAACTGACGATAATACTCCAGAGACTAAGAAAAGATAACCAAAAAAAGGATGGAGTTACGGTTAAAGGACCGGTCAACTCAAAATGGACAACTACAGGGATGACTGGTGTAATTTCGGGACTTTTAAGACGAAAGTTGCAATTTCGGGACAACCACAAGGATGATTTATGTACTTAAATCTTTTTATTTTGAACTTTTACAAAGATAGTCAAAAGAGTGTTCTTTTCATTTGCTAAGGTTTAATGATTAATTTAGTACGTACAATTACGAGAATTGACAAGAGAACAATACTACAAAAAATCATCCAGAATTATTGTCACACCCCGCCTAGGCGGAAACACGAGGCATAACATCATGGATATCATCACAACACAATGGTGTCAACAATAGAGAGAACTAAATGAAATAGATAAACAAATGAGACACAATGTGTCATGACAATATCTAACACAAGATAAAGGAGTCTTGCATCACGATAGCAAAGTCATACAACAAGGAAACATACCCCAGAAGTCTAAACAATCAAATAACAACCAAGTATCAAACAATTCAAATGACATAAATAAAATCTCTAGGAGAATGACTCCGCATGCAAGCCTACGGTCTCACTAGCCACTCTTCCTAACTTCAACATCCTCAACATGATTACCTAAAAATGATGCTTAAAACGTCAACATAAAGTTGGTTAGAGTCATAGGTTTAAGGCACAAAATTCTATCTTCCAAAACCAATTGCTGCGATTAATAAAACAAATTAGGGCAGAACAATTTAAGCTAGCTATCATACAGGCTATCACGCATACTCATAAACAATCACAACAGTCATAGGTAATCCATTACCCTTCGATCAGAACACACAGAATTGAGTATTATTTCAACCCTCCAGTTAGATTTGGTATAGGTAGATCCACTACCCTCCAACCGGAATCACACAGATTTGAGTCTTATTTCAACCCTCTAATTAGATTTAAATGAGTAGAACCACTACTCTCTAACCGGAATCACACAGCATTGAGTCTTATTTCAACCCTCCAATTAGATTAAAATGAGTAGAACCACTACTCTCTAACCGGAATTACATAGATATGGGATAGGCGTATCCCTCCGCACCAACGAATCACACATCATGTAGCACATCACATATAATAACCACATAAACGTTCATACCTCACATAAAACCACATAATCACAGCAATTAAAACCTTTTAAATCCACAAGCATCATTTCCATCCTAATTTTAAAACAATGTAAAAAGAGGGACTATGAAACTCACCTGATGCACAAGTAGCTTCCAAACAATATTAACTCGAGCTACACAATACAAACACAAACTTGTTACATGCGACCAAGCTAAAAGCTCAAGTTCATGTAGCACTCATATGATGGATGTCTAAGGGTTTAGTTAACCATCATAGGTCACCCCGACACCATGCCTAACTTTAACCATCTTATTAACACTTTACACTAGCTACATACAATTAACTCAGAATTGCAGAATTTTAGTGTCTCTTTACGTACTCAAAACCCTTACTTAATGACCTTCATAAATTATACCAAAAATCACCCATGTTTAGTTATGAGTATATTAACTACCTTGTGATTCCCAAGTGTTACTTACATGTGTAACTACCTCAAATAAAATCAAACTTCAAAACTGTCCTAATTAGGATCTGATTGCACACCAAAATATATCACTCTAACTACCATACATAGACATGCTTTTAGAGGCTAATTTTTACAGGATTATCCATAGACATATGGATCTTAACTACTGTATAAGGGCTAAGCTTAATTAAACTTTTAAGTATAGGTTTTACCCTTACAAACATGACCTAAATCTGCCCCTATTTACTGATCTGACAACTTTTAGTGTAACCAACATTTGAATGACTTTCCGACCTTAAAAATTTTCGAGGCTGGATTTTATGGAAAGTAGACTCTTTTGGCTTATTCATAGGCTCAAGAAACATATCAATACATGTTTTTATGATCTAGATATCAGTCGTTGAACACGACCCAAAATTCTGCTCAACCCTAAATCAAGTTTTAACGCAAATCTAACCTAACCAATTGCATGAACATGTATCTAATCTACCCCTAATCATTCTAGGATCATTAAAAATCATTATATTTCTGTATTTTTATGAAAATCCTAGATCCATCATAGAAAGTGTTACATGAATGAACAAATCTAACAAAGATGAGCATACTTACCTTGATTGCTAGCTCCTAAATACAAACTCTTGGATCCTTATTTTTAGGGACTAAAAGTCGACACTAAGGGTTTAGGGGGAGAAGGATTTTGGCTAAATGAGGGTTTAGGGGGAAGGAATGAGTTGTTTTCTTGGCCTATAGGTAATCTTAAGGAGTTAGAAACCTAATCCTACTATAACTCCCCTAGATAATGCATAAATCCCTTTTTATTTTCTTTTATCTTCTTTCTTTGTCGACCCAAACAAACGCCCCATATATATTTTTATTATATTTTTTTATTACATTATTAATTAACTTGTTCACTTCATTACCTTAAGTTTTTATAAAAACCTATGCTAATTTGATTAAACCTTTTTACTTAAACGCTACTTACCAAACTTTCTAAATATAACTTTCATTTCACAAACCACTTTCTATTTATGGAAAGTTTACTGCAAACTTCCATATTTCACTCACATGCTTCTTTTCCAATAACTTACACTTCTTATAAACGCTTAACTCTTAAAAACCAAGAATTGACGTAGCAATGCATACAACACGTCTTTTATTTCCATTATTACCACACGTGAACAAATAGAATACTTAACACCAAACTCATATGCACACAAAATAAGATAATCATTTACTTCTAAAATGACATCATGCACATATGTAAACCACTTCAACATACATATAGAACACATAGCACGCAAGAAACATACAAAATGGACACTTAGCCATTTTTAAAGGTATAAACTAACCTGCTCAACTCACGGTTGTCACAAGTACCACCAATGTGAGACTGAAGACTATTGTGCCACAGAAGGAAGAGACTTTTCAAGTTATCATCGATGTCATCAAGAACTCTACCTGCTACAAGGCATTCACTATTTCTGCTGAAGTTCCTGAAATTTTCTTGCAGCAGTTCTGGTACACTTTTAAGAAGGTCAAAGATACATAATCTTATGAGTTTCTTCTACCTAACAAGAAGTGCGTGGTTGATGTTGGAGTATTTCGAAAGATCCTTGACATCTGTCCAAGAGTTCAGGGAGTAGATTTTGCTGAATTACCAGATGATGAGGCTACTCTTACCTTCCTCCTTAGTCTTGGTTACAAAGGTCCACTACACAAGCATCCCAGCATGTATGTGGACCACATGCATCAACCATGGAGAACTCTGGCTTCTATCATTAACAAGTGTCTGTCCGGTAAAACTACAAGCAATGACAGATTGAGGAAATCCAGGATTAACATCTTATGGGGAATGTTCTACAGGGAAAACGTTGATTACCCTGAGTTAATTTGGGAAGACTTTGCATTCCAGATTGACTACAGGTAGCTGAAGAAAGGCAGATGTGAAAACATGCCTTACCCTAGGTTTACCAAAATCATCATCAATCACTTCCTCACTAAACACCAATCCCGCACCAAGCTACAGTACTTACACACATAATTAAAGATGATGGTATTGTAAGCAGATTGAAGTTTGTTAGAATTAGCAAAGACTATCAGGAATATGGACTTCCTATTCCTAAGACTATGCTGACTGAGGTGATTAAGCAATCAGAGTTTTATCAAATGTTCATCAAATACTATACTAGTCAAATTCCTCCCAAGAAGAGTAGAGGAAAAGGTTCACAGGGGAAGAAAACTGCAGATACTACTTAAGCAACTGTTGATGTATCTGAAGAATTAGACCCTGAACCTGCTAGAAAACGAACTGCTAACAGAAGAGTAGTCAAGAAGAAAGTCACAATCATTGCGGATGATAACATTGTTCTTGAACCAGACGTTGCTTTGGAGTTAGGAAAATCTATGAGTTTAACTGAAGCTACAGAAGAGGAAGCATCAAGGCAAGTCCATGCTACTCATGCAAGGATTGTGACTGAACCTGTCACCGAGCCTGCCAAAAGAAGACCGTCATGTATTGCTTTTAGAGATACTTCCAGTGTGACAAAGAAAATGTCTCATGATCCATCTAAGAAGCTCAAGGGTGTTCAAACTTTAACTCCTAAAGAACAACTTGCTGCCGACACAATGAAAGCACTCAAAGAAAGTAAGAAGACCAGCAGGAGACAGCCAGGTACTAGAGGCTCAAGTAAAGGAACTGGTGTTTCACCAGGGGTTCCTGATGAGTCCACATTCATCCCTGCTACCTCAAGTGAAGGAACTGGTACTAATCCAGGGGTTCCTGATGAGGAAAAGGTTACTTTTAAAGCCAACGTTATACTTGAGTGGGGATCTAAACAAGAGAGAGAGAGAGTAATCTGAAGAAGAGGGTGATGATGATGATGAAACGACTGAATGGGTGGACACAGACAAAGAGGAAGAGAAGAAGGATGACGATGATAACAAAAGCATCGATCTTGAACAGATAGACGATGTAGATACTGATGACGAATTTGTGCATGGTGAAGAACATGTACAAGACGACGATGAAGAAACTGATGATGAGTTTGTACACGGTGATGAACAAGTAAATGATGATGAGGATGAAGAGATGACAAATGCTGAAGTAGAAAAATATGGGAATGTTGATGAAGAAGTTACTAATGCAGCTAAGGTAGATGCCAGAAAGACTAAAAAAGTAAAGGATAATGCCAAGAAAGTTGAACTTCCTCCAATAAGCTCCAGCTTATCGGTATCTTTAGGTTTTGGGGATCAATTTCTTAAACTTTTGTTTGATGCTTCTTTAATTAGTACTGTTAAGGATACTACAGATACTGAGATCAACTCTTTATTAGATATTAAAATCCAATCTGAAGTTTCACATATCCAGTCTTTAACCATTATTACTGTACCAGTTTTGGTGATTTTTGAGCCCTCAGTCCTCACACCTATACCCGAAACTCCTTCAGTGGCTCCTAGAACAACTCTTCTACCCCCTCTATCTGTCTCCACCATACCACCTGTACTACTCTAAACAACAACACCAATCCCTTCACCACCAATCATAATCGAAGCTCCAACCATCACCACTGCTGTCCCTGAATCTGATGCATTCAATGTTGTTCAGCTAAGAGTTGAAAATTTAGGAAAGGATGTGTCTGAGCTGAAGAAAATTGATCACTCTGCTGAAGCTCTTGCTATTCTTAAATCCCAAGTTCCAACTGTTGTTGAACATTATCTTGGATCCAAAATTGGTGATGATCTTTAAAAGATTCTACAGAGACACACTGCAGATCTTATTCAGAAATACTCTTTGAAGCCAGCTCCCGAGCCAAGCAAGATTCAGACATCAACAATTGATTTTGAACTAGAATCTAAGAAGAGTGCTTCAAAGATTTTCAAGATTAAGAAGGAACAAGCTTGATGTGTTGTAGTAAGGTGTGTGATTTTATGATTTCAAGTTTTAAATTTATATTTTGCCGACTTTACCCAAAACAACACTTTAACAGGCAGTGTACCCGGTCGATGGGAGTTTCGTGGTAAGTAGGGTATCGATCACTAAGAGCGAGAAATAATATTTCAATTTATTAATATTGTGGCTATCTAAGCTAAGTTAATTCTATTCTATGTTAAACCATTGCTAAACCTATGTTAATCCTAACTCTAACGGATAAGGAAGGTTTCATCCTAAGAGACTGGCACGGGTTTTATGGTGACTAAAATCAACTTAAGAGTTAAGCCACTAAAACACATGCAAGCAAATAGACAGAAGATAAAAGAGCGGTCTAGCCAAATATAAGAAAACTCTATTAACCATTATTAATCCAATCAGAATGTTGGTTTGTTTATTTAGTATAATGATTACTTATCTCGAGGCGGCATATCATTCTTAAAACTTAGGCGGTACTTCTTCCTAAGACCAAGATACGAAGAATTTTGTCACAACTAAACGTATCCGCATAAAGCATCCTTATTTACTTATTATAATCTATCTTATGGATTAAAGCAATGGTGATCTTGTTAAAACCTAGCTCATAGAGACTTGAAGAATACTAGTAATCTGATGAATCAACCAAGAACAATGAGTGAGATGTGGATTGGATTGTTAGAGAAACTTGGATGGAATGGATGATATGTGTATAATGGAATGTATGGAAAAATAACAAAAATGAACAACCAACAATGAACAACCAACCCTCTCCAAGACTAGGAGAGGGTGTATAAATACTACCATGGCCGGCCCATGGGCTGGAGTTGGGCCACCCATGGGCCTTGGGCCAGACTAGATTACTAATCTAATCCTTATACTAACTACGAGCTAAGACTTGTTACAACTTTGAAAGTGACCGACACTTTTCGTGTTTCCAACAATCTCCCCCTAAGGGAGGTCACTCCAATTTACAAACTTTAAACCTAGCATACTATGCTTTATCCTTAGTCTTTAGCTCGTATTCTTGTCTTTCTCTTGTGAATATGTTGTAGTGATCATTGACTTCTTGGTTTGAGCTTGTTCCTTGAACTTGTATTTAACATAGTGATCTTGAGCATCTTGAGATCATCAACCAAGCATAATCTCTACGCCAACTTGTAACTTTGCCACCTTGTGGACTTGCGACTTCTGGACCGACATGCTCATACCATTCTTGAAAAGCTTTAATGTTGCATCTTTCTTGAAATTCTTTAACTTTAACACTTTGACACTTCTAGAAAGATGTGTGGTATCAGAGTAGCGGAAGTCTTGAAACATGTACTTGAGCTTTCATGATGACTTTATGTTTGTCGGTCGGGTATGAGCATGTGGTTATGGATCTTGTGAGCCAGCTGGAATCAGGAACCTCCACCACCATTTTACATAGCCTGCATAAAACAGTTAGCAATAAAGCAGGGGGACGAATATGGCTTTGTCATTCGCCCAGGTTTGGTTGGAGAAACCTTCGAATCCGTGAGGATTGACCTGTGATCAGATAGATTCAATTTGAGAAGAATCTTCTTGACAGGATTTCCAGCTGGCTAGAGGACACGGATGAAGAGATTGGATCAGGAATTGGAGCACATACAGATACATGGCAAAGATGCAGGAGGTCTCACCTGAAGAACCAAGTTCTAGGTCAGCCTTTGGGAACAGTACAAAATCATGATGAATGTAATGTGATGCATGTGAGAGAATTCTGAGCAACCTGAATCCATTAACGACACATATGTTTTGGAGAAGGATGATAGCAATGTCACTCCTGATTCATCAAATATATGTACTAATGATAATCAGGTTGATCAAAATGCTGTAGAATGTGTTGATGAGCGTGATGCGCTTGCTAATTTAATTGCTAATTTAACTCTGGATACGGAGGAAAACAAAACGAATTTTAAAGAATTAAGAAAGACCAACGCAAGAGTCTAGAGAGCTACTCAAGAATTGGAAATGTGCGAAATACCCTTGATGAAACAATAGTGTTTGGAGGAGGCTATTAGTTGTCGGCGTAAGTTGTTGAATTGCACTTTCAGAATCAAACAGAATGAGTTTGAGAAGTACAAAGCCTTTAATGACCGGACGATTGATTATGAAATTCTTCAAACAAAGTTAAGAATGATAAACTCTAGGTCTATTAGCTCTAAAAGACATATGAAATTAAAGAAAGGTTTGTAAACTATAGCCTATGAAAGATTTTCAGTTCTCCAACAAAAAACACAATGAAGTAGTTCAAAAAGGTCTTTTAACAAGGTCACAACTAGAAGGTTATCTCAACAGAGTACACATAGGTCATTCGGATTTAATGGTTAAGGATGAAAAAGTTATTTGACAAGATTGAATATGATAATCAATTTAAAGTTTTTGAATGTATTTGTTTAACTCGTAATCAGTCAATTCAGTCCATTCATATGTTTAGCTTCACCCTCAATTGATCGACATATAATGGTAGACCAACCTTTGCTAATCCAAGGTACCTCAAGAAAGCTCAATCTGAAAAGCCCTGTTTGTATGAGATCCCATATGATACTTACTGATCTCCTGCAAAACAATTTGCTAATGATATGGGAGAGTCCATGGACTCTTGAAAATAGAGTGTCAAAATTTGAATATAGATTATGTTTAAACCATATGATTACACACAAAAACAGATATGTCTTTATGAAAATTTTAGCCCATCATGGAGTATCTTTATCTGTTGGAACGCGCAAAAGAAGGTTAGGAAGGACATTGCTGGAGAAAACCGTTTGTTAGAACAAAACCAAACATTGCTAAAAACGTTGCCTTTCTACCCGTTTCGAAATCCATTAGTAAAAGTAGACAAGTTTTTAACGACATGACATTTAACATCAATCATTTTAGAACGATTTGTGATCAAGCTTGGTTTAAACATACTAGTGATTATTTTCGGGTGCCAACTGCTAAAGATATGGAAGTTTTGATAAAAACCTTATTAATGCCTCTTTCCATAAAATCACAAAATGATAGTTTTCGTTTTGAACATGAACTTAAAACGGAAATGCATGAAGATTATGAGTACGTTAAATCCCTTGAAAAAGAGGTTGACGAACTTGAATCTGAAAAGGCTGATTTTTCAAACATATATGATCTACTTCTCGAAGAGTGTGTGTCTAAAGATGTTATATGTTCATATTTGCATTCTCTGTCTGATTTAAATGCTTATGCTGAATTACAATGCTTGTATCTTCATAAAGTCAAAGAATGTGAATGTTTGCTACAAGCTTTGAAACAAACTTGAATTGTTTGCAAAGAAGTTCATAATAAGCTTTTGAAGAGTTTTGCTAAACTTGAAAACCACTCGATTTCTCTTGAACTTGCTTTACAACAATGTATAGAAACAATATGAAAAACAGCTCAGTTTGCAAAGAAAACGGAATCAATGTATTTCGAAAAGAACTGTGGAACAATATCATGTAATACAACGATTTGCAAAAGCTAAAATGCAAGACAAATACATGCAATAAGTGAGTTAAAAGGAAACTCATTGAGAAATGTAAAGGAAAGTCTGTGGAAACTCAGTTTGATAAACCATCCGTTGTTCGACAACCAAATGCTCAACGAATTCCAAAACCATCATTTTTAGGAAAACCGACTCCTTTTTCAAATTCTCCTGAAATGAGAAGTTTTCAATGAAACTAGTCGGTTTAATAAAACTAATGTGTCTGTGGTTGGTTTTAAACATGTCACTCAACAGAATTTGCTCAAATTAGAAAACAAGCAGTTCGAAACACCAATGTGGTTGCACCTGGCCCCTCTAGGAATAACCCAAAGCATGTGTCATTTCTGTCACCTAAAGAATTTGTAGGATCAAATGACATGGTTCATAACTACTACCTAGAGAAAGCTAAGAAAAGTGCACAACTTCAGAAAGACAAAGATGTGAATGGAAAACCTAGTAATGATTGATCCTGCTAGATTTACACCAACACTGCTAATGGTTGCAAACCATAATCCTTGGATTGGCAAGAATCAATGATTTAGTCGGGTTTCAAACAAAGATGTTCACTTAGGAGAACATCAGGAACACACAGCCTTTCTTGAAGGTTCAATGACTTGCAATGGTCCTAGCATGCAAAACAGTGCCTTTACAGTGCAACTCATGATGAATGCGTCTTAGAATACCTCTCAAGGTTAAATCCTCGTGACATTCCTTTTTTGCACATAATAAGGATGCAAATTCCCATGAGACAAACAAAAGAGATATATGCCCGTAGAAAAAAGTTCAAGTGCATCTAAGAAATCCAGAAAGTAGATCCCACAGGATACATAGGTTCCTCAAAAACTCAAAAAGATACCCCCCCAACATCCCAAATGTCACTGAGAAAATCAATGAATCCTAGATCTTGTCTTAGGTGGAAACCAACGGGTAGAATCTTTAGTAATGTTCGTCTTAGGTGGATTCCCACAGGAAAGTTACTCAACTCTTGCACGGGCAAGGTTGAAAGTGAACCCACACATGGTTCAAATGTAGATATCCATCATATTCATGCATGCAAACAAACTCTAGGTTTAAGTGCATGTACGTCATTCAATGGTCAAAAGCAACAAAGAATTGACCTAAATGTAGATGCACTATACAATGAAAAGCAGGAAAATCTCAGAGTGTGGTTGCTGAAATAACTAATATCTAAGAAACCAATGCCAGAATGGTTTCACAAAAGATGAGCTACATCTAAAGGGAGTTTAATCGCAGCAGTTCAAGCCTCGGTCATTAATGTCTAATGATGTCTGACCACAACAGTTCAGACCTCGCACCACAACGATAAATGGCGTCTGCTGAAAATAACACTTCAGGCCCTGTTCCTCAATGTTCAAATGACGTCTGTTCACATCAGTTCAGGCCTCGTTCTTCATCAAACGACTTCTGATCATAACCGTTCAGAACTCAGAATTCACGACCACAGCAATGAACGTCAACGTTCAAAGTTGGTTCCAAAAGTTGTTCCTCTAGCAGTCAGACTAGCTACATCATGACAAGAGTTGAGAATTACTAGGCCACCATCAAATTAGCAATGCTTTGAGGACAAATGGTTGTAAATAAATACAAAATCAAAAATCAGGAAATTTCCAAAAGATTCTTTTGAGCTTGTCTCTTGTAGTTCCGATACATTTACGTACTAGAAATGTCAATTAACATTGGGACAAGGGTGTGTAAATGAAGGTTCGAGCGGAGTTGCTAATATAGTTTCAAAACATTTATTTCTAATTTTCGCTAAATGGCTTTTGTTGCAAATGTCAGTACATAACCCGGACTTTCAAAATAAAGGAAGGTTTATAACTTCCTCCCATTCGAGAATTATCGTTTCTCGGTCTTGAGCTGTTCTTACCATGACATTCAATGTTTTTAGCGCAAGAAAAAGGATAGTGTACGTTTCAGTGCGCTTATCTTAATGTTAGATGAGAAGTCCTCTAACATTGTTTTTCAAAAGTTGAGCACGATTTTTCATGTATTTCTCGATGACAATTCATAATCATTCAAAACTTGTGTGTTACAACCAACTCCATCCCTCACAATGTTTTCTAAAAGACAACAATTTTTCAATTGGTCTATTTTTGAGGCGGGTTTTCGAAACCACAAAGTTTTAATCTGGTTCTTGGACACTTCATACTAACGACCACATTCTTATGTATTCAAAATCATTATCAAAAATGTTCCACAAACCATTCTTGCTAATAATTTTTTTCTCCCACACTAATTTTCAAGACATATTTAAATCACAAAGTATTTCAACATATCTAAGTGTTTATTATTTAAAAATAAGGCGAGAAAATGTAATTATAAATATGATCTAATCGTCTTATGTGCTGATATAAGAAAAAAGGTTTTATGGCTCGATTCTTTATACCACTTTATCATTCTTAATTCATGTCAAATCTGAAGTCTATAAGGTGGTTAGTTAGGTATCAATCTATGTTCCTAAACCCGACCGGAGGATCTACCCAAGGATAATCCAAACGTTAGAATTAGGCAGTCCTTTAGGTATGATGGAGATGCATGTAATGGGAATAATGCACGACTAAGATTGAGTTTACACTGGAACATCAATCAAGGTGTTAGTAATGACGTCTTGGTAAGCATTGAAGGCGTTGAAGAATGAAAAAGAAATGTATGGATAAAGGGTCTAAAGAAAGAAGCCCTCCACACAACTTAAGGCAGAAACCGGGTCAATACATATGCTGTCAGAATCACAAGTTGATTGCTGACATTGAAAACGACATCATGGACCCAGTGATGCAATGCACAACCATTCTCAGCCATTTGGGCTTCTCTACCAAACTGGAACTTGTCTCATTGTCATGAGTTTTCTCACGTTATCTATTGATATCTACTCCGAGATTAGTGATATTAATAGGTGGCAATATGCTCCAGCCTCCGAGTACTAAAACCAAAATGCACTAATCGAGTCTAGAGCCAAGAGATCAATCAAAATCTCGTTAGGACACATTCCATTTCAAACACTTGTTGAACATCATCAGGTTCACAAGTTGTTATCAAGAGTCCTACGCAATATCATTGTGATATTTGCCAGAACATCCAAGTGATACTAATGTATTCACAATGAAGATGGAAATCCTGCTTGAGCCAGCATCAAACAAGCTCTTGGTAGGTGACTTGCGAGATTCTATATGAATCAAACTTGTGACAACTGGATCACGAGATGGTCCAGTAAATGAATTGACGGTTGATGAATTTTGATAAAAACATGACACTCTTGATGTGTTACAAAAACACTTTAACGAGTGACACGTCGATTGATTTTCAAATCAATTTTCTCGTTTATCACTAACGTAAACCTGCAGGTCAAACGGTGGTAACGGCAACCTCAATCCCATTCAAATGCTTAATCTACGAAGACATACTATCTAGAAAGCTCAAGATTTAAAGACAAAGACTTCCGCAAACTCTGAAATAAAGCTTTCAAGATGATGCATAGAATGAGCATGTTGGTCAAAGTCATAAGATCGCAAGATGGCACAGACGTAAAAGACAATGACAAAGGCCAAAAGTAAAGACCGCAAAGCATGAAGGAACAAGTTTACAACAAAGAACAAAGAGAAAGACAGTCCACCTGAGGCTAACGACAAAAGCAATCTCATTATCTCATGAAGGAGTGTCATCATTAAACTCACTTCGGGGGAGATTGTTAGCCTCAAAATATTGAGTTGAACCATTGATGTGCTTTCATTATTTTTTTTTGGTAATTTAAGTCTGGTTAAATGATTAGTTAACGTTGTAATAGGAAAGTATCGGGAATCGGGCTCGATAGTTAAACTAATATTGTATATGTTTCGGGTTTAATCCCAAGCAAAACCCGAGCCCGAGTCCTAGTTAAATATCCTGCGCGTCACATTAAATGTGTAGGGGTATATATAGATATTTTTTACTTAGAAAAATATCTCTTCTCATTTTTAATAAATATCTTTTTTCTCAATTCTCTCATCTCTCTCTCTCCTTTCTCTCTCTACACCACCATCTTTCTTACTAATTTCTTGTTACAAATTCGTGCATCATATGTGTTATATGAAGTGTTAACGGGATCCTACATCCCGATCGAAGATCTATCTTGGAGAAATAACATGAACCTTGTAGTTGATCAAATAAGTCATCAATTCTAGGGAGAAGATATCGATTCTTAACAGTTAACTTGTTCAATTCTCTATAATCGATACACATACGAAAAGATCCATCCTTCTTCTTAACAAACAACACTGGTGCTCTCCACGGAGAATGACTCGGTCATATGAAACCCTTGTCTTGCAACTCTTGAAGCTGCCCAGACAATTCTTGCATTTCTGAGGGCGCTAGACGATATGGAGACTTCGCAACTGGCGTCGCTCCAGGAACTAAATCTATGCGAAACTCAACATGTCGTTGCGGTGGTCATCGACAAGTCTTTCAAAACATATCAACAAAATCTCGTACGACGGAAGTATCACTCACTTTCGGTTCATCTACCTTCGTGTTCAATAAGGTTTTCGCGACTCCTTAAGTACGTTCACCTTGAACCCGAAGTATCTCATCACCCTCCAATGATATCCTAACCACCTTTTCATGACATACTATCACGACCTTATTCTTGGATAATCAGCCCATTCCTACAATCACACCAAAGCTTCCACGAACCGACGGTATCAACAAATTCTAAGGATTACGAACTATCGAATAGGATAACGAACGAATATCGAATCACGACTAGAATACATATGGGGGATTCCACATATGCAAATAGACGTGGACCAAATGACATAAGAATCCTTTGAAAGAAAGGATACATATATGTACCGAGTGAAAACACAAACGAAAAAAAAAATCAACAGGCGTACCACGACAAAAGAAACACATAACTAAAATCATTACGCACCAGAACTTATAAATACGAAAGACAAAATTCTTATACCAACAATCGACTTTATCTTTGAAAGACCATTACTAAATAATGTTTTTATAAAAAAATCAATTTAAAATAAAGAAAGTCATTTTAAATATAAAAATCATTTTAAAAAAATGTCTGAAGCCTAATCTTTGTAAAATTCATTTTAATCATGGTTGTCATAAAAATCTAGAGATAGTTATCTAATGATGTATCGCAACCTACTACCATGAATCATTTTAAACCTACTTTTCATAATAAAATTTAGAATTTAGTAACCACACGACAATTTTCATAACTTAATTGTATAGGCCACTTAAACATGTTCTATTCACAACGATCATTTTAAACACATTTTATTCACAATAATCATTTTAAACACAGTTTTCGTCAAACATCACCAAGATATTCTTCAAAAGTTTTTTTTATAATTTGACATCAATTATACTATATGTTACTCAAACAAAGGACATCGCAATACCAAAAGGGATTTTAAAACACCGTAAAGACTCTAACACCATTCTGTTGTTTGAAAATGAAAGAAAATACCAAAAACCATATACTCAGAATAAAATCAAACGAAATCGTACAAGAGAAAGTTATACAAGGCGTTACGGATCCAAAAGAAAACGCAAGGTCTTATCAGAAATAACGATTAACAGAGCAAACCTAAAAGCATCGATACTAACACGTCGCCAACGGGTTACGAAAATCAAGAGATATATAACAAAGGGAGTAAATATCCGTACTAAATTTGAAACGAACAAATAGTGCTTAAAAGGAAAAAATTTGATATACCTACGAGAAGTCAACTTACGAGAAAACTAGTGAAATGTACTAATAACCAAAAGCAGCAGATCCAAACAAGACACCAATATTTTTTTTTTTTCCCCCTTTTTTTTTACATCAATACGTCGAATAGGAAGACATGACCTCCTTACAACAAAGTACGATGAAGGGATTCTACACTTAGAGTTAGGAATTCGAACGAATAATCGAGCAAACGAAACAACACTTCATTAAATAGTAACTAGTAGTACTTATATGATCCGTAAACGTAGATAGAAAGGAAAACTTACTATCTACACTACTAGCCATAAACATCTCCGCACATTAGTTAAGAGAATAATTTTCCACTAAACATATAACCATCCTTATCAGGATTGCAAACATTACCACACCTCACACTACCAAGTAATAAACAAACATCAATCAATGCAATCATGATCACAAGTCCACGTGTGTGATGCCTTTATAATTATGTTGGCCACCATAATTATAATTTCCTCCTTTTACACGTGTACTTACTTCCAAGACTACACATCTCAATGATCACTCACATATAAGCGCATATACCACATTGCACATCTTAAATCATACCACATAACACTATAAGGGATGGTCTCTAAAACATCTAACTACTTCACTTATTTAATATAAAGTAGAAATGACTTAAATGACGAAAGTCTCGCAGCGCCTCCAAAATACCAGATATTCGAAAGAATTAATCAATAACAACGTGACAAGGTAAAAGACGGAATAAACCTATGGTGGGCCTCGCATGGGTTTGACTTTACCTTCGCAAGAGTCACCCGACTCTGCGGGTCCAGCCCTACTACGACTATCCAACAAGCGATCAACTAATCTATCTCCTTTGGTTCCACAAGAGGCTCCTCACACACTTAAGTCCAGATGGGAAAACGGTTCCCCAGCGAGACTTCTTACGAGTGGGAGAAAAACATAGCTAAAATACTCAGAAAGTAATACATATCGTATCAGATAATGGTAGGCAAAATAACTAAAATGAAAACTTAGCAAAATACGAGATATATAAGCTATGCAAAAATAAAGGGGAAGCATAGCAGTTATAACATTAAACACTTAAGCCCTAAATTCATCTACATGAAGGACTCCTAGGTTATAGTCTAGGCTCAACTACCTACTTCTCTATAACTAAAGGCTCTGATACCAATCTGTCACACCCCGCCTAGGCGGAAACACGAGGCGTAACATCATGGATATCATCACAACACAATGGTGTCAACAATAGAGAGAACTAAATGAAATAGATAAACAAATGAGACACAATGTGTCATGAGAATATCTAACACAAGATAAAGGAGTCTTGCACTACGATAGCAAAGTCATACCACAAGGAAACATACTCCAAAAGTCTAAACAATCAAATAACAACCAAGTATCAAACAATTCAAATGACATAAATAAAATCTCTAGGAGAATGACTCCGCATGCAAGCCTACAGTCTCACTAGCCACTCTTCCTAACTTCAACATCCTCAAGATGGTTACCTGAAAATGATGCTTAAAACGTCAACACAAAGGTTGGTGAGAGTCATAGGTTTAAGACACGAAAATCAAAGCTTATAAACAATTACTGTGATTAATGCAAACATGGCAGGACAATTACTGTACTATCATACAAGCTAACATGAAAATATAACCATAACGAGCATGGGAACAAAACGTGTCCCTCGATCCAACAAGTATCAACACTTGGGTAGGAACGTTACCCCCGATCCATTAAAACCATCACTTCACATGGGTAGGAACGTTACCCCCGATCCAATATCACAACAAATGGGTAGGAACGTTACCCCCGATCCAAATACACATAAGCATTTAGCACGTAACATACAATAGCCAAGTAAAGTCCATACACTTTCAAAATAAAGACACATAATCATAGTAATTAGAACATTTCAAATCCATTTGCATCATTTCCATCCCAATTTAAAAGCGATGTGAAAAGAGGGACTATGAAACTCACCTGAATACTCAAATGCAGCTTCCAAATCTCAACACGCAACTATACAAATAAATAAACACGGTTACACACGACCAGGCTAAAAGCTCTAGTCCATGTAACACACATATGATGGATGTCTAAGGGTTTAGCTAACCATCATGGGTCACCCCGACACCATGCCCAACCTTAACCATCTCATTAACACTTTACACTTGCTACTTATAATTAAATCACAATTGCATAATTTTAGTGTCTCTTTACGTACTCAAAACCCTTACTTAACGACCTTCATAATTTATACAAAAAATCACCCATGTTCATTTATGAGTATATTAACTACCTTGTGATTCTCAAGTATTACTTACATGTGTAACTAACTCAAATAAAATCAAACTTCAAAACTGTCCTAATTCGGATCTGATTGCACACCAAAATATATCACTCTAACTACCATACTTAGACATGCTTTCAGAGGCTAATTTTCACAGGATTATCAAAAGATATATGGAACTTAACTACTGTAGACGGGCTAAACTTAATTCCATTTTTAAGTATAGGTTTTACCCTCTTAAACATAACCTAATTCTGACCCGTATTTTAACCAACATTTGAATGACTTTCCGACCTTAAAAACTTTCGAGGCCGGATTTTCTGGAAAGTAGACTCTTTTGTCTTATTCATAGGCTCAAGAAACATATCAATACACGTTTTTATCATCTAGATATCATTCGTTGAACACGGCCAAAAATTCTGCTCAACCCTAAATCAAGTTTTAACGCAAATCTAACATAACCAATTGTATGAACATGCATCTAATCTATCCCTAATCATTCTAGGATCATTAAATATCATTAATTTTCTATATTTTTATGAAAACCCTAGATCCATCATAGAAAGTGTTACATGAATGAACAAATCTAACAAAGATGAGCATACTTACCTTGATTGCTAGCTCCTAAACACAAACTCTTAGATCCTTGTTTTTAGGGACTGAAAGTCGACACTAAGGGTTTAGGGGGAGAAGGATTTCGGTTGAATGAGGGTTTAGGGGGAAGGAATGAGTTGTTTTCTTGGCCTATGGGTAATCCTAAAGAGATAGAAACCTAATCCTGCTATAACTCCCCTAGATAATGCATAAATCCTTTTTTATTTTCTTTTTTCTTCTTTTTTTGCCGTCCCAAACAAACGCCCCATATATATTTTTTTTTTATTTTTTTATTACATTTTTAATTAACTTGTTCACTTCATTACCTTAAGTTTTTATAAAAACCTAAGCTAATTTGATTAAACATTTTTACTTAAACGCTACTTACCAAACTTTCTATATATAACTTTTATTTCACCAAACTACTTTCTATTTATGGAAAGTTTACTGCAAACTTCCATATTTTACTCACATGGTTCCTTTCCAATAACTTACACTCCTTATAAACGCTTAACTCTTAAAAACCAAGAATTGACGTAGCAATGCATGCAACACGTCTTTCATTTCCATTATCACCACACGTAAACAAATGGAATACTTAACACCAAACTCATATGCACACAAAATAAGATAATCATTTACCTTTAAAATGACATCATGCACATATGTAAACCACTTCAACATACATATAGAACACATAGCACGCAAGAAACATACAAAATGGACACTTAGCCATTTTTAAAAATATAAACTAACTTGCTCAACTCACGGTTGTCACAATTATGAATAGGCATTATAAAACCCATAATATTAAAAAGCAAACAAAACCCCAAAACCTATTCTGATGAAAAGCATCAGTTAAGTTATTGTGAAGAGAATGAGAATGAGTTATGATGCAATTACGAGGGAGTATTACAAAGTTCTAATTAACGAAGTGCATATGTTAAGTGCAATAGTAATAACTAAGAGGGTTAACAACATCAACGTACCCAGTATCGCCGGAGCGAGCTAATAATTAAGAAAGTGATATGTTATAAAATACTTCAAATGATGAGATTAACAAGCAAAAGAACCCGCGCGTTGCGGCGGGGCTATTTTTTTCCCGAATATTTTTTTTTTTACGTTTCGGGGGGTTCTTTTTGGGCTATGCGTTATGGCGGAGCTAATTTTTAATATTTTCTTTTTTTGTCGATTCCAATTCTTCCGGTTTTGACCAAATTCAACCCCCGCAATTTCTCGTCATTCATCAACCTCCTCAAGAAATGAAAATGGAAATTTTGCAAGCTAAAGATGACTTAATGATTTCTATAAAAACCTTTTTAAAGAAATTCAATCATATTTCTTTTAGGGAAACACCAAAAGTTTTAATGCAAGCTTAGGACAAATTTTTTAAAATTAAGCATGTCCAATCGAGGAGGTTCAAGAATTGCTTACAGAACTTCTTCAAGCTTTGCCAAAAGTATACGTGGAGTTGGCAGAATTTTTTATTTACTCCATGTTGTATTTTCTCTAACATCATCTTTATGATGATGACGCAGATGAGTATTTTTTACAACACACGAATATATCTCAATGGACATGTTTACCGCCAATCTCACTCCGATTTTACCAAAAACGGACTCTTCTCATCAATGGTAGACAAGCATCTTGACACAATTCCGGAAACGGAAGACGGTCACGAATTCATAATGTCTTAGTGCTTGAGAACCTTGTCAAAACCCAAGTGGGTACGGGGATGAATGTGAGTGGATGTGCCGATTGGTGATTGATTCGCAAACGACTCAAATTTTTCAAACATTTTCCAATCCTATCTTCGACGATTCTACCTCTAGTGATGACGAGTCAAGTCATGAGGAGGTTATTTACGAAATGAGTTTTAAAACTTATTCGAACCCTCTTTTTGATCTTGACGAAGAAATCATTTCCAGTGAGTTTAATCCGATTCATAATGAAGACCCCGATTCTACTCCGAAAAATGATCATTTTGATGCCGAGTCTTATCTTCTTGAATCACTATTCAATCATGATACTTTGATAGCCTCCTCTCCTAAGGTTGATTCTACCCTCAATGAGTTCGCCGGTGAACTCAAAACAATTCCATCAGGAATTGTTAATAGAGAGCACGAGGAGTATATTAGTATGATGGAGAGGTTTCTATACGACAATTCAACTCCCCGGCCACCGAAAGATTTTCAAGCTAATTTTGATACGATCATCAAGTCTCTTACCACATTGCCTATCCTCGTTGAGGACAGTGACTCTTTTAGGGAAGAGATAGATATATTTCCCGATCCGGATGACTCAATACCACCGGGTATTGAGAGTGATGATGATGTGGTGGAAGATATACCAGTAGATGTGCCTAATATTTTCCCCACCCATCCCACCCTTCTTATGGATTTCAACTTCATTCCTTCTCATAATGATCTCGGATCTGATCTTGATGTTTCTTCTCCTTCCGGAGATAGAAACAAGATTTACGATCCGGGGATTGCATTGAAGTCGATTCCACGAGATATTTCTAGATCTTTTTCCCCCGTGATTGATACTTTACTTCCATTTTCATCCAAATTATGAAGACAAGTTTTTCAATCCGGTGTTCTTGCTTCAAGGAGAGATTCTTTTCTTTCATCACATCGGGGCTTTAAAGCTTCCAAGCCTTTTCATTATAAAAGCCCGATGTTGATTCATAGAAAGAACACTCTAAATTTGGGTGTTCGTCATCCCCATTTCTATCCCCCTTGACAAGCTCAAGTATGGGGGATCGGGTCAAGCTAAGTGACCTTAAACAAGCGCTTCGTGGGTGGCAACACATGCTTATCCTATATAATTATAATAGTAGTAATGAATAAGTGTGTGTGAGGAGGCTCGCCTCTTCCATTTTCTGTGTTTTGTGTTTTGTGATTGTATGTCCAGGATTTCTTGGATTTTTGAAGCTTCTCGTGCTCGCGGTTTTTGTCCTTCGTTCACTCAAGCTTCAAATCCTCAGCTTTAATTGGGAATCTAATATCCAAAATCTTATCGACTAACATTTATCTTTGAGCATGCTTAATAAACGGCTTAGGATTTACGTAGAGACCCTTCTTAAAACATTGAGGACAATGTTTAGTTCTAGTATGGGGGATCTATCGATTTGATGTGCCCTACAGCGTTAGTTTTCAGTATTCCCTGTTTTTACCATAAAATACCAAAATTGATGAAAAAAAATTCAAAAAATAAAATAAGTGTTTTGTCACAATTTTGGCTTTCTTGCTGGTAGAATAGAATAAATTTTGACTCGACGTCGAGAGTTTTTGTTGTGCTCTAGCTTGTTCCTTAAACTTTTAGACTATGCATTCACGATATTGCGATAGAACGTGAAATGATTTGATGTTAGTATGCTAAACAAGGATTAGTTGGAAATCTTAGGAGTTCATAAGTGTAGTTTGTGGTTTTTTCTCCCATAAGCTTCTAACCGGATTAATAATACGTACTCTCTTCGAAAATTAAACTTAAATCAACAATTTTTGAATTAGAAATGTAGTCGATAGTAATAATTTTAGTCTTAGTTCAAATTTATACTTAAATTTTCCAAAAAGAAGTCTTCTCTATATATCGTGAAATAAAGTAAAAAAAGAGAATGATGAGTAATAATATAAACTGTGGGCTAATAAAAGTTTACTGCATCTTGCCGGCTCACAACCGATGTTGCAGTCTTCTAAATAAGGCACATAGTATTTATCCGAGACTGATAAAAGTTTGCTGCATCTTGCCGGCTCACAACCGATGTTGCAGCCTTCTAAAAGGTCGAGGATTTCATTAGTTTAATGGATGTGTAATTATATTAAGTGTAGTAAACGTGAATTAATAAATATAGGGAAAATCTCTTTTTCTTAAATTTAAATATGCTTTTGAACTAAGACTATTTCATTTTAAGTTTTTCTAAATAAGCTATGTATATACGGGAAACCTAAGAGTCTTTGAAACCGAAGGTCCGTGAGTCCCGATACTAGTCTCTGTGGGGTGTCAAAAGCCTGGTCACTTAGCCGCAAGGTTGGGATGTGCCGAGACGAAAGTCGCTACATGGGATGATCTCGCCTTCAAACTCATTATTCTCGGGTGGAACGTGAAGCATAGAAATTTTGCAAAACGTTGATCCATGGTTGAAATTCGAAATGGCACATTCACCTAATATATATAATAATTGTCGGGAGTGAAAAGTTCACAAGTTATAAATATGAGTAGTGTTAGCATCTTAACTTATATTTAACGGTGATTTCGTTTTAAGCTTGGTTTGGAATAAGTGAAAAGTCAGGAACGATGAATTTATCCTTTTTGGGGCATTTTAGGATTGAAATGTTTCTTGTTCTATGATCCCTAAAAGTTATAAAATAACGAAAGTCAAACATGTTAGTTAGTTGAGAAAAAGAAAAAAAATACAAAAATATTAATGGTAGTTAGTGTATATATTTAAAAATGGTAAAAACGGGGCTTTTCTAAACTATTGATTCTTTCATTCCCCTTGATGAACACTTAGCTACTTTTCGAGGTTATTAGTCGAGGGGGATTGAGATTCTTAGTTTTCTTAAGTGTTTACTTATAGCATTGCGTGAGGACACGACAATAGTTTAGTATGGGGGATTTTGGTATGTGCCTAAATACACATACCTTTGACCTTTAAAATCGGACTTAAATGACTAAAAACGTACCAAAAATACATTGTATTTGTATGTTTTCATTTATATTGTGCAGGAAACGGATATCCGACAAAAGGACGAAAAATCAAGCCAAAACGGACAAAACCGAGCACGGAATGGAAGAGCGTGAAAAAGTCAAAGTCAACTGAAGTCAAAGTCAAAGTCAACCCCGAAAAGTCAAAGTCAAAGTCAAAGCCAGAACCGAAGAAATACTTAATGGTCCAACCCGCACCCATCTAATGGGCCGGGTTAGGCCCATTAAGCATTTTTATCAAAGTTTATAAACCTTATAAACTTACAAAACCTTATAAATCCAAACCCATATAGCCGGCCCAATCATGAGGCCCATAACCACATAAATATGTTAACCCAAAACCCCTTAACCCTTAAGTCCATTAGTCATAAGGACCATGCGTGCAATGACACTTATATACCTCAAGGGCCATAGTTGCCAAATCCTTAAAACCTCATATACACCACAAGGACTTTCTATGCAATCAAACATACAACCTTGGAGGGCCATTCATTCCATTTCCCATAACTCTCACTCTGAATAACCAAAAAACCAAATTTCCCACCCAATAAACCTAGTCACTATTCATCGTCTTTTTTCTTACCTCGTCTACTGTTCACCCAGCCAATAACGTCACCATCCTTAACCCTACTACCCAAGAAGTCAATGCCACATTGGCAATCCCTCAAAAACCTATTGGTTGATGAATAAGACATAAGAATCAACGGCTGTGATTAATGATCTTGGGCTCAAAGAAAAATCAATGGTTTTGATGAAGCTTTTGGCTTATACTCACACAACAAGCACACATCTTGAAGCACTCTCAGAAGAAACACAAGAAGAAGCTCAAGACCTTAGGACTTTAGTATAAATATAAGCATATGTAGCTTATTAGCTTTGGTCGAATTCTTGTTAAGTCCAATATTGTATTAACAGAATTTTGTCCATTTTTAATATTGCAATTTAATTTTCTTGTCATTTAAATTATTGTCATTTAATTTTAAGCATTGAATAGGAAGACATGACCTCCTTACAACAAAGTACGATGAAGGGATTCTACACTTAGAGTTAGGAATTCGAACGAATAATCGAGCAAACGAACAACCTCAATAATAGTAATATAGTACATAATATGTATCCGTAAAACGTTAGATAGGAAGGAAAACTTACATCTACACAACTAGCCATAACATATCCGCACATTAGTAAGTAGAATAAATCCCTAAACCATATAACCATACCTTATCAGATTTGCAAACATTACCACACCTCACCCTACCATAATAAACAAACATCAAAACAATGCCAATCATATCACAAGTCCACGTGTGCGATGCCTTTATAATTATGTCTTGGAGCCACCATAAATATAATTCCTCCTTTTACACGTGTACTTACATCCAAACACACATCTCAATGATCACTCACATATAAGCGCATTAGAAACTTTGTTTAAATGTATTAAAGATTATGCGGAATCTAATCTTTAATATTAAGAAGAACTATCAATGAAACAATAACTATATGAACATTTAAATCAACAAACAAAAGCTCCAATATTATTAATAATACGAATACTCTCAAAGTATTCGGGTCACAAAGACCTTGAAGCTATGACAATTCTATGAATGAATCGTATCAAACTCTATGCCCTAGAACCTCCTTTTATACACCAAGGAGTCCTAAACAGCTTACAATACTTTCCTAAGAATGTCAAATCTTTTAAACAAATAAGTTATACATATCTTTTACACAAATAACTCATATAAATCACATAAGCAGTACTACCTAACTCAGCAATACTAACTTCTTCACTAGCAGCATTAACTCCTTTCGCATCATTAACTTTGTACTAACAGTAGTAACTTTTATACTAGCAGTAGTAACTACTTAGTAGTTTTTCTTCTAAGTCTCTGGGCAGCACTAATATGCAATAGCAGTAGTAACTTTACACTACCAGTACTAACTGTGTACTAGCAGTAGTAAACACTTAACCTTTTTCTCTGAAGTTCTTTAGCAGTACTAACACAACTGAGCAACATTAACTCTGATATGAGCAGAAATAATTGTCACACCCCGCCTAGGCGGAAACACGAGGTGTAACATCATGGATATCATCACAACACAATGGTGTCAACAATAGAGAGAACTAAATGAAATAGATAAACAAATGAGACACAATGTGTCATGACAATATCTAACACAAGATAAAGGAGTCTTGCATTACGATAGCAAAGTCATACCACAAGGAAACATACTCCAAAAGTCTAAACAATCAAATAACAACCAAGTATCAAACAATTCAAATGACATAAATAAAATCTCTAGGAGAATGACTCCGCATGCAACCCTACGGTCACACTAGCCACTCTTCCTAACTTCAACATCCTCAAGATGGTTACCTGAAAATGATGCTTAAAATGTTAACACAAAGGTTGGTGAGAGTCATAGGTTTAAGACACAAAAATCAAAGCTTATAAACAATTATTGTGATTAATGCAAACATGGCATGACAATTACTGTACTATCATACAAGCTAACATGCAAATGTAACCATAACAAGCATAGGAACGGAACGTGTCCCTCGATCCAACAAGTATCAACACTTGGGTAGGAATGTTACCCCCGATCCATTAAAACCATCACTTCATATGGGTATGAACGTTACCCTCGATCCCGATATCATAACAAATGGGTAGGAATGTTATCCTCGATCTTGATATCATAACAAATAGGTAGAAACGTTACCCTTTGTTAGGTCTTGTTTATCTTGAATCATACATAATCAACCATGGAAGCTTGAAGATAATAGTAGAGGATGGCAAGTATTTAAATTTCAAATGTTATTAAAATGGAGGGAAAAAGGAAAAGTTTATTACAAGGCATCACCTTCTAATGATGATTAGAAGGGGTATTTATAGGAGAAGGAATGAGGCTTCCATTCCTTTATTTTTATAATGTTTCACTTCTAGTCCCTATTCTTTGGCAATTATGTTATTTCTTACTTTTAGCATAATATACCTTATTACAAACTACTTTATTCTAAACAAAATAAAGACTAATAACTAAATCACATAATCAACACTTTTTATGAACCTAACAAAAAGTGAGTTGCAACAATAGAAATGAAGGGATTAGGTTAGCTTTAGGTGTGGTTTGGTTGTGGATTAGTTGTGAATGGAGTTTAGGCTAGATTAGGCATTATTGTGAAGTTAGGTGTGATTTTTGAAAGCGTTTGTGAAATACATAGTTGCTTATCCAAAATTGTTTTGAGGTTATGGTCGACTTAAGAATGTTTTCATTAGGCGTAAAAGTAGTTTTTGGAGAGCTCGTTTCGAGTAGATATATTTTCATGTATTGTACTCTAGAATCGGACTTAAAACAGGCAAGATATAGCCAAATGAAACTTTGAAACATTTTTCGGCAAAATAAATTACTTAGGTGCTGATGTGAATAGTAAAATGAGTTTTCGGATGCTTTCGAGATATTTTAAGCTTTTAAAACACTAGCGTAACATATAGTATCACATATATATTGATTAGTATCATTAAAAACGTCGTTAACACATTTTAGGAAAAGCATTAAGGTTACTAAAAATAGTAAGCTTGGTAAATATTAGCGAGATAGACATGAAGGATGGACGTTTAGGTTTCCC
>BQNB010067380.1:0-34217 GCA_026074375.1 Tanacetum coccineum | reverse complement strand
CAAACCCAAACTCAAGACCAAAATTTATACTTATAAACAATACTAAAATTCCTATTGCAAGTGATGATGAGGTAAAACATTTTTACAAACCTTTCATAAAATCCAGAGTCGGATTTACTAAACCCATAATGAGGTCTAAAACACCTCCTCCGAGAAGAAAGGAAAACTCTCATCCTCGTTCCAAAACACCTCAATCTAAGAGAGACCAAGGTAGACCAAATTACTTCTAAATCCATATCTTCCGAGGTTAATCATCTACAAGCATCATTTGGCTTTCGTCAAACAAATTGAAGAACTCATATAGGATTTCCATAAATCATCATTCTTAAAGCTTGCTACCTTGAAGATTTTAAAGTAATTTCTCTTGAAGGCTAAGGTACGTCTCACTCTCTAATTACGTAAACTATAGATTGGTATATGATATACTTAATATTAGTGATGATTAGGAAATATGGTGGTCACTAGAAATGCCATTTGTTGGCTTTCTAGTTTTTAAAGGAATTTGTTTATTAGGAACCATTCTTTCACATGGATTATCCATGAACCACTATAAAATGGAATATTCTATGGCCATGAACTCACGTAGATGAAGAAAAGTGAGTTAGTGGATAATAATTAACATAGAAGTAGGATTAGTTTTGCATCGGAAAAGTCATAAACCACTATGGATGAAACAAACTCCCTTCCACCTCGACGCTCGCCTCAACTACGTTCGCCTTGTTGAAGTGTCAACTCCATTCCGATCTCTCATCTACCACAATATCTACACTTTCTCATTTCAAAACGTATCAATTAATTTTTTCGTTCGAAGAAATTAATTCATCATATTCACAAGGAGTATAGTCACCAAATCATCTTATGTATTGACATCTTGATTATCTCGTCCGAAATAGTCAAAGAAACTTTTTAATTAAACAATGAGTTAATTAAAAAATTTCAATATTCATTCTCACAAAACTAGCCAAAAATCGAAGAAATTTTTTTTTCAGGTGGCAGCCCCCTTAAAACTAAGGGGACCGGCCGTGTAAAAAGGGTGGCCCCCTTAATAAATTAAGGGGACCGCCTATCTGTGAATCCAAACACCCCTCCTGCAAACGAATTATATACCAAACATCACTTTTCTCTCTTCCCTCTTTCTCCTACCTGCTGTGAACGAAAACACCATCACCAAAACTTTCAAAATCAAACCTCAAATTACCAAATCAACCAAAATTCGCAAGGGGCAATTACTAACAAGTCAATCAACAACATACATTGTAAGTTTTTAACCTTCTTTTGTTTGATTTCATCCAATTTTGTTCTTAATCAAAATTGGGTGTTTTTAATTATTTTCGTACTTCTTAGTTTGGTCTAGGAATTCTATAACTACAATGATACCCATAGTCATAGGAGTACAACAATTTTGATAGGATTGAATCATAACACTTTTTGAGTCAAAATTTTTATACACACACTAAGCCAAATAAACTCCTATGTCAACGGAACCTTAAACTCACGAGAGGTCGAAAGAAGGTGTGTTCAGTAGAATTAATACTAAATATAGAAGCATGATAGGTAGTTTATTATACTTAACGACAAGTAGACCCGATATCATGTTTGTTAATACAAATAATGCTTAAAAACGTTATTTATATTTTTTGATATCTCAACGTTTTGATAATAACAAAATGTAAAAACGTTTACATTCAAATATAAAGTTTACAAATTATTAAATGTAAAATTTCATTTCTAAGATGAGTGATCACTTAAGGTATGAACAAACAAAATAATTTAAGCTTGATTGTGTTCAAGAAATATATTTTTCTCTTATTCATCGTTTTTATTCTTACAAAAGTATTTTATCAAAAATACATTTACAAAAAATACTTTATAATTAAAATAAAAAGGTTATTAAAACTTAAAACTTGAATTTAAATCCTCCCACACTTAAACGGAAAGCTTTACACCAGATATAACCTTTTCTACAAAGACAAAAAGGGGAGCGGTGTCGTAGCGGCGGTTCCCTTCTCCCTATAGGCTGGAGGCCCCTTATATATAAGGGACGCCGGGACCGCCCCAGTGAAGCCGTATGGGATTCCCTTGCCTTTTTAAATATTGTTCATTCCGTTCAGCAATGTATTTCTCTTTGCACGAAATTTTTCAGTCTTTTCTTTCTCTCTGATTAACCTTCTTTCCTTCTCACTAAAACTCTTGATCACCTAACATACTTAAATCTTGTTCACGCCGTCTAATCCTCTTCTTATATCTCTTCTACCTCTCATTCATGTGCAAGAGATGAACACTCGTTTTTCGTCAAGTAACGAATAGGTGTTATTAGTTGATCTCTAATTGTTTATTTATACTAAAACTCTATTGTATTTTATTTGTTGTATTTGTATGATTCGGATATTGTGTAGATCTGATAGTGTAGATTTTGTGAGTGTGTATATCTTGTGAAGTGGTAGATTGGTTCTAGCTAAGATTAGGACTTGACATTTAGCTTAGTGTCGGAAAATAATGTAAGCAACGTGTAAACGGTTTTCTCCGCCTAATGGGAGCTTGTTGTCATTGTGAAAAATCTCAAGTGGGATATCGGGAGTGGATGGAGTAGGGCTAAGTGGTGCTTCGTAGCTGACCAAACTATATAATCTCGGTGTCTGGGTTTGGTTGTTTCTTTCCTTATATTTTTACATTATTTATTGTTGTCATTTCGTTTTCGTTTTAGATAGTTATTGCTTGTTCAATATTGTGATTTGAGTTTGAACTTATCACTTGTATCTTTTACATTTTGAAATAAACTTTTAAACTGTAAAACAAACGTGTAATAACTTTTCAACCCCCCCTTCTAGTTCTCTTAATTGGTATTCAGGTGCAAAGGTCACTCAAGATTTTTTAAAAATATATTGTTGTAGGTTTCCCAATTCACACAAAATGTGATAGATCTAAAGAGGATCTAGATGAGAAAAGTTAGAGAGAGAGAATGGTTGAGAGAAACTAAGGAAAACACACTAAAGAGTATGTGTAAAATGAATAGATGCTTGCCTCCCAAAGTTGGAAGAGATATTTATAGTTCTTACAATTCACCGGGTATTAGTACCCGATTCAATACTGAAAGTCATACGTTTAACTATTAAACTACGAGCTATACTAAATAGTAAAATACATTAGGTGACCGAGTCTTTTTCTAATATCTAACAATCTCCCATAAGAGAGTCACCCATGGAAATACTAACTTAAGCTCTTCAATCTTCAGATTGATCTTGTATAGACTGTAGGACGTTTGATTTCATTTATCCAATATTGTGAATCTGAAGCAGATGAACTTTAGGATCTTTTAGGCATTATCTTGATTTGTATGTATCTTTGAGCATTCTTTGAGATCATCATCAAATATAATCTCTATTCTTCTCATGTGATCTATTTGCCGTCTTGTGATACTTGTGTCATTCTGATATGACATTGCTCACACTTTTCTGATCTTGAAAGACTCTGAATATTCTGACGTTGCGGACAGCATTATAAAACTTATACTTGAGCTTTCATGATATCTTCGAAATGTGGTGTTTGAGAATGAGCTCGCGGTTTTATTGAAATTGATTTTGTTGGTACTCGGTTATCTCCATCTCCATGCTTTAAAATAATAATTAGCAATATTAAAGAGAAAAATTGGATTTGGAAAAAAAAAAATCATTCGATGGCTGATACTTTGCAAAAGTGTTTTGTATCACATCGAAAGTTTTATTGGTTTTCCAATAGTCCAATAATCGTCAATTCGTTATACTGGAAACAAGTTCGATTCATGTTGAATACACCGTTGTTGTTTTTAGTTGTCAAAAGTTTGATCAATTAGATCTTACAAGTCACCTTACCATGAGATTGTTTGGAAGTTGGCTCAAGGGATTTCCATCTTTTACTTATGTATACTTTTGTATCCTCGGAGGTTTTGGCAAAATCACAAGGATAATGCGTAGGACTCTATTTGTATTAACTTGTATTCACAGTGTGTGGAATTAACAACGTAAATTGGATTTGTATCCTAACGAGATTAATTGTTAATCTCTTGGTCTAGACTCAAAGTGCGTTTTGATTTTAGTGATCGAAGGCTGTGGAGCTGACTGCCACCTTTTCAATACCGACTTACTCGGAGTGGAGATGAGTCAGTAGATTACTGTGTTTAGTCTACGTGAGATAAAACAAATCTTTTGAGAGATTCTGAGTGGCTTGGGAGGGTTGTGCATTGCATCACTGGGTCCATGATGTTACTTCATGTCTAGCATTCATTCTTAGTGATTTTGACAGCATATGTATTGACCGGAGTTTTTCTGCCTTTAGTGTTATGGAGGGCCTTCTTTCTTTATCACCCTTTATCGTACTATTCTTTTTCATTCTTCACCCCTTTAGTGCTTACCAAGATTTCTGACTAGAACCAAGGGTTGGGTTTATTCAAGTACTAGCTCCATCTCAGTCGGCACTATTCCCTTTCCTAACATTTATTTTTGTTTTTTTTTTTTTTTTTTTTTTTTTTTTTATCCTTTTTATTCTTACCTAAGGACTTCGACACTAACTACGTGGGATATTTCATGGGTAGATCCCTACTGGTTTGGCTGGAATCATAGAACGAGTACCGAACCTTACCATCCTTATTAAACTTAGATTACAGTAAATACTGGGTCAGTCTTTTGGTTTCAGTGCTCCTTGCCTTAAAATCTCTTGTTGAAAAACTCCTACAGGTCTTATATAAACTATCAAAGTGTTTAGTACCGATTGTTTTTGCTTTTCAAAATAAAAGCTCCCTCAATCATGTGGCATCAGTATTCGAAACTTGTTTAGCACATGTTGGTGGAGTATACACTTGGTGTATATGATACTTTACAATATTTAATCACATTTTTCTCCCGCGTAATCATAAAATTTCAAATCATTGACATTTTGGATATCAATTGATTTAATATGTTTCATAAATTTCGGAGAATTTGTGCAAATTTCACAAGCCGTGTGTGGAACATAATTTAATGCTCCCCCTCGATCATTGATGGATATATAAAGATAGTGCTGGTACAGTATTTGAATGAATTAGAATTTTCTAAGCAAATATTCTAAAAATTTTGTACTCAAGCACTATTTAGATTAGTCCTATAATAAGTCTCACTACATTTATATTTTCACAAGTTTAAATAGATTATGTATGAGACAGGACCTGAAATGTTCAATCCGGAAAATGACATATTCATTTTGTCCTGAAGCAGTCTGGTAGTCCTCGCGATACTCTTCTTTGGAAGTTGTCTTAGCTTCCCTTGAATCAGCAATCATTTCGTGGTAGATTCATAGCTTCTTGGCATGTTTGCATTAAGAATACTTGAATGTCTGACGCCACAAATCGTGAAGTAACAATTAATTTGAAACCGTACACCAAAGTCAAATTTAAGGTCAAGATGTCCTAATTTCTCTTACTGATAATGAATGATTATATATTGAAACACCAAAGTCAACAAAGGACCAAATGACACATTTCTTTCGGTTGGATGCTGACTAACTAAAGGAATCATCATACTTATCATACCAATATGTACTCTTTGATCAAAATATTTCTAGTCCGTTTAAAAAGCTCTTTGGTGATTGACAGTTAAAGGAAGGCATTAATTGAATCAGTAACCAATCTTCTCATACTTTAATCAATCTTCTGTCAACACATTTCCCTGGTATCTCAACTGATGCATACCATAAATGATAAGATATCATTTCTCCCATGTGGTTGGAATAGCGCACCGTAAAGTAACAAGATAAAACACTGATTTTCTCTGCGGTTAAGACATTTGTCTTCCCGGAATGGCCAAAAATGAAATAAGGCTATGGGTTCTATCACGTGCATGTGTTGTTACCTTTCAGTGTATTTACTCCTTCCCCTTAATGGTTTTGATACCTCAGAATCAGTAAAACCTTGTATGCACACATGCTTGAGTTCGTGGCTAGTTGTTTAGAATTACTAAACTTTAATCTATCCCGTTAGAGAATCAATTTCAAGCTTTTTAATCTTGAAAGAATTTCCAAACATTCTAAGATTTTGTATAATTGACGTGTGGACAATATTAGTCGTTATAGTTTAAAGCTGAAATCACTATTGTCTTCAATTGCAAATCAAGTCCCTAATGTTTGAAGCAAATGAATCCCTAAAGCACTTGTAGTTAATATGAATTAACCTCCTTTAAATTGTTATCTGTTCATTATCAAAAATTCAACTGTTTAATCCGTGATTATTTTGGAAAGAGCGTTTTAAAAGATTACTTTGGCACTTTCTACCTCTCATACTAATGACCCGTTTTTTCTATTTATAGAGTTTGGAGTCATTGTTTGAGTCTGGTCGAATTATCTTTGAAAATCTTTTCTGTGATTACTGAAATATTGATTCATTGTGAAGACACTTTTTCACTATTTGAAATAGATTTCTCCTTTATTTGACAAATAAATGCACTGAAAACGTACACTAATTTTTATGATGCAAGGATATGAAATAATCCGTGCCAGGGGAAATTAATTACCGTTGTCAGGAATAGTCGTCTATTTCGACGACATGCGTTCCTCAGATTTGAAAAAGCTGGGTGGTTACAGTCAGAAATAACTGCTAAGCCATGTCATGAGCTCAAAATTTGATTGTTTTGTGAGTTAGCTCTACATTACGAAAAGATTTCTCTTTTCGTTGCTAAGGAAATGCACTTGAACGTGTTTTTCCTTTACGATGAGGCTAGGGTTATGCACAGGAAATTGTAAATAAGCCATTTTTTATTATTTACAGATGACGTTTGATGATAATATCAAGCATTTAATCTGTCAAGCAACTCAGTTCTGATTGGAGTCAAACTTTTCATACCATTCCTTCTGATAAGATATCTAAAATCCGATCTCAGGAAGGGCTTTCGTAAATTAATCAGCTACTGTATTCAGTTCTGACAAATTATAATTTTATAATATCATTTTCAATACATGTTCTTTATGAAGTGATACCGGAGTTATTTGGATGTGTTTGTATGTGAGTGCTGTACGGATTTGCATGAGATTGCTATGGCTGACTGTGATTCATCTAGTACAACAGTATTTTGTTGTAGTTAAAAGCCATTAAAACTTTACGCGTGTCCTGATCCAATTATTGTGCACAACTTTCAGATACGCCACGTACTGTGCCTCTGTTGAGGATTTGCAGTGCCAATATTGTATTCTTTGACATCTTGCTGACAAGTTTGTCACCTAGAACTGTATCTCCAGAAGTGCTTTTTTCGAGTATCATGCATTCAGCGATGCTCATACGTCTGAAAAAGCTTTAGAAAAAGCTTGGACATCAGGAACTTGGATAAATTCATCATACAGGATCTTGGGCTTGCTTCAAGCCGTATATAAGCTTTCCTTAAAAGTTAAACTTTTTAAGGATGTCAGGATAAACGAATCCCTTCCGTGCTAAGCAAAATAAACCTCTCCTTTTAGTGGACCATTTTTAAATTTCTTTTTTAACTTACCATCGGGTTAGATTGCGAAAGGTTTGGGTGCAGAATAGCAGCGAAAATCCGAACTGCTTCCAAAGAGCAACTGGAGCAATGATTCGTCAAATCAGTACCCTTTTCCTGAGCATTAGCTTTAGCTTATCAAGTATGCTTTGTTGGAATAAGCAGATGAAATTCATCCTTTTTTTTGTGCTTCACCATTAACACTTTAGCTTTTTCACTGTCTTTGCCAAATGGTTTGTCGAAGAGTTACCAGACGCGTGGTCTGTTCGATCTAATGAGTCATCTCTGCATGCTTCGATCCATGCAGAATCAGCCTTTGCCTACCTTACTGTTCTTTTTTTCTTCTGGTACTCACTTGTTGAGCGCGAACATAGCATTTTCAGGATTTGTGGCAAGCTGTGTCTTGTTTGTTCTGGATTTGTTGTTTGTCAGATAACTTGTTCTAATGGATGATCTTTTGTCCATTGGTATTCATGACCCTGTTGGTTGAAAGGAATGCATATTTTCTTTTATCATTATTGCTTGAAGGAAAAGGACTCAGCATTGTCTTGTACCCGATGTACCCCATAATTGATTGATAAATTTCATCTTGTCAAAATGCTGCCATCGCTGCTTGTTCATTGTTGTTTTCTTCAGCATCATGAACATTTTATTGGAGAGAAATATTCTTCAAAGAAATGATTGAATAGAAATTCCAAGAGAAATATTCTTCAAAGAAATGATTGAATAGAAATTCGATCTCCTTTTGTGACGAATCTGTTTTGTCTGCTAGAGAAACAACATTTTTCCTTGGGGGCACGGGGCCAGAGATGTCATAATCTGACGCCTTTTGTTTATTTTTAATGGATAGGCCTGAGGAGATATTGAATTTCAGAAGTATACTTGTCGATTGGGCTGTGAGGGTCTGAACGGATTTGATCAGATGTCATTTCATGAAAGTAGGGTCCTGGAACTGCTATGATTAGGATGACATGTATTGAGGCATGGGTCCTGAACTGATGTATCCGGAGTCTTCAAGAAAGGCGCATGTCCTGAATGATTTGACAGGATGCCGTGACTTGACCATTTCAACGAACTGAACTGCTCCACTGTAGTGCGGATGTTGGTGGTGAAAGTTGTAAGAATGATTCTTGACAGGAGGTGATACTGGTTTAGGAGATGAGAGATCGTGAGCCTGAGAGTATCTGTAAAGGTACAGTTGATGAAACTTGTTGGATAGGAATAGTGACCATGGAGTTCAAACTTACGGTTTCCATAGTCCGTTTTTCTGGTTCAATCTAATTTACCTTATTTATTTATTCAGGACAGGCTTAGTTTCCTCATTATATCCCCTAAATTATCATCTATGTCAAAATGTAACTGGTCATATCTGCCTTCCACTTTTGAATTAGCTTTTCCTCATCAAAGAACCCGGGCTGGATTAGTTCCTTCACTTGAGGCTCTAAAGATGATGTGGACTCATCAGGAACCTAGTATGTTACCTGTTCCTTTATTTTGGAATCCAGTTCCCAGGCTATTCTTGCTTATTTTCTTGATTTCCCTTGAGAGCTTTCATTATGTCAGCAGCATCTTGTTAAGCAGGTGAAGAGTTTGAATACCCTTGAGTTTCTTAGACGCAAAATCGAAGACCTCGCTTTGGCACATTAAAGGGAAATCTCTGAAATCAATACCAGATGTCTTCTTTGTTGGGCGTCGGGTTCAGATTAAGACACATTCTTGCATGAGTAGCATGAACTTCTCTTGCAACAAATTCTTTCTTAACTTCAGTTAAGCTGTAGATTTACCAATTCCAAAGTAAGTCTAGTTTAGGCGACGATGTTGTCATGAGGAGTGATCTCTAGGCCTTCCGAAAAAAAGCTCAGCACCTCAGAGTAAAAACCTTTTTCATCAAGTTTGTGAAACGCTATAAACCCCAGTCCTTTGCATCACGAGTCAGAGTATTCCCAAGAAACAGCTGATGTAGATAGAAGGGAATTTGCTGATGCAGTGATGGAATGCTCCTAACGAAGTTTGGGTTTGTTGAAAATATCAACTAAAATGTGGAAGATAGGAATCCTTCTGCAAACTTCTGTAGATCGTTTTAAAGAGGTTTCCCTTTCAATTGTAATGTTCTGAGCAATGAAGGATTGTTCATCTCTTCTTATAGGGTCTGGTGCAGGAATATTCTATTATGCCATCGTATCTGTTAATGATTCTCATCCAAAGATAGACAAAAATTGCATATATCATTGTTTAGATAAATGATGTTCGCTTGAGTTGACATGCCTTGATATTCAAGATTACACGAAGACATTACACATTAGAGTCACTGGTAATTGGGTTAGTCAACATTGGTCAACCTTGTTGGTCGGATGGTCTAGAGCTTATCTGATAGGTCTATCTGAATGACAAGTTAAATCTCCTGTATGAGTGTCAAACAAGACTCAATCTGTTACTTTGGCATAGGCCCTAAGAGGTTTATTGGGCTTATTGGGTCATGAACATGGACATTAGCCTATAGACGCTGCCAAAAAGATCACCAAACCGCATGCAGTTAGGTTAACATTCCGCCTCTAGATATATGCAACGCTATCTACATTAAGCAAGTTCCAGGCATTTTAGATTATCGTAATATTTAGCAGAACAGATTTAACACCTTACAGATTTAAACACCTACCTTTCACATTGACCATGTTTTTACACACTTCAAAGAACAAGATAATACTATTTTAATCAACATTTAATTCACTATTCTTTTCAAAAACTTGCATATTGCGATTGGCCATTTTTGTTATAGTGAATTATAATACCAGCTAAGGTTCGGTTGGTCCACTTAACTAACGAACATGCATGGGAAAATATGATGTTGTTATTGACGAATGGTCAAAAACAAGAAGATTAATCTTCTTTCGAAGATTTAAAAGCGCACTGAAGGTTCTCTCTCCTTTCTTTGAAAAAAGGGTTTCGTACGAAGAATACGAAAAAGCATCGACTTGAGCTAACTAAACATTGAGTGTTTCGAATGTAGCTCAAAGACTGAAAATATTTCTCTTTCGTTATTAAGGACAAATGCACTTAACAACGTACTATTTTCCTCTTTTTCTGAAGATGGGGTTGCAATTAACATTTGATTACAGCCATTACCATGAGCTCAAAACTTGAATGTTTTGTTATATTAGCTCATGACCGTAAATGATTCTCTGTTCGTTGTCAAGGGATAAATGCACTGACAAGTTACTCTTTCCTTTTCCTCTAAAAGGCGTACACCTTTCTTTACTTTAAGTAACAGGGGTCCTGAGAGATGCAGCTAGCAGACGCCAAATTGACAGTAAGGAACGAGGTTTGAACCGTTGTGTTCATACTTCATCAGATGAAGAACGGAGGCCTGAACTGATGTGAACAGGACATCAGTTGAGACAATGAGGACCGAGGCTTGAACTGCTGTGATCAAGTGTCATCAAGATGAAGAACGAGGCCTGGACAATTTTGAAAGAGATGCCAACAGACGCCATTTGACATTAAGGAACGAGGTTTGAACCGTTTTGTTCAAACGTCATCAAGATGAAGAACGAGGCCTGAACTGTTTTGTCCAAACATCTTTTGATGAAGAACGAGGCTTGAACTGTTTTGTCCAAACGTCATCTGACAAAGAAGACCGAGGCTTGAACTGCTGTGTTCAAACATCATTTGAAGCATGTTCATCAGATTTGAATTCCTTGAACTCCTGACGTATGAGATATCAGTCTTTTTGGTAACCAAACTCCGAGTCTTTCCTTTAAAGGATTGACAGATGTACCTGCACTTGAGTTAGAAGTACATGCACTAACATAAAGAGTTTGATTGCATTCATATGGGTTAGTGATATCATCATTTGAACCATTTGGAGGTTCACTGTCAACTTTGGTTGTGCTATCGATGAACACCTTTCCAGTAGGTATCCACCTAAGACGAACAGTCTTGAAAATTCTACCCGTTGGTTTCCACCTAAGACAAGATCTAGGAGTGTGTGGTTTCTCATGCACAGCGGAAGACTTATTGAGAGAAAACCTTTGTCCTATACCATTCTGCCTACCAGGTTTATGAGTGTGGTTCTTTGGTTCAACGGGATTGTTGTTTCTGATCTTGGGGGACTGAACTTTAGCACGAGAATTCACCTTATTCAGGATCTTTGTTATACAATCATCATGATTTGTATTAAAGATATATTTATGACAAATCGAACAAACCAATTGTTTGGAGTCCAAGAAGAAACTAGAATTCCTAGAGTGATCTACTAGAGGCTCACCATTTGACATTCCACCACTACACTTAGATACAGGAGAACTCCTATATATGTTTCTAAGTTTTGGTGTACAAGCATTAGGAGTGCAGTGTGCTCTAGTAGAGGCCATATCCCTATGATTAGGAATCCTGGTTTTGTCTTGTGTCATTTTCCTAGCATCCTCTAGAAAGTACGCATGAACCATATCATTAGAACCATACGATTCTTTATGACTATTCCTAGAGTAGTTAGGTGCATTCACCTGATGAGGTTTTGCAGCAGCAGATTCTCTAACTTTAGGCAAATAATGAGGAGTGACTGTTTTTGACAAATCATTTTTCTCATCAACTTGGGAGGCAAACCGTGGTCTTGAAATTCTAGGTCGTTCAGACGTAAACGCATTCGGTTGTCTAACAACTAAATGGTTTCTAGATGGTTCTAAAGACGGTTTTCCTAAGATTGATGCTTTGGCAAACTTAGTATCCACGCTATTTCCTTTTATCTTTCTAAGTTCATTTTTTAATGCCGCATTTGCAAAAACCTTTTCCTGAAGCTGAGCTTTTAAATCAGCATTTTCGACAAACTTTTGATTAATTTGAGAAATTAAAGATTCACTGTTGTCTTTATTCTGAACTTTCGTCTTTTTAATTGAATCAAAAAGTTCTTTGTAAGTCTGTTTCAAATGCTCATTTTCTTTATGTAGTTGCTCATTTGCTGCAAGTAATTTAGCCACACTGTGTTCTAATTCGATGTTAATCGTTTCAATCACATCGATATCATTTTTAACTTTGGCTTCATTACTTGCTTCCTTCACACTTTTAATTTGTTTCTTCAAGTCACAAATTAGTGTGATATTAGCCTGTAGCTGAGCTTTCAAATCATTTATCACAAAAAATTCACGAAATTCAGGAAGGTCCTGATTCATGCATGGTTTGTTACTATGAAAACTTTCTTCCTTTTGTTGTATTGAAATTTCAAGTGAAATACAATGTTTTTCAAGTTGTAAAAATCGTTTTGAAAGTTCATTGTAAACTTCCATACAAACCATATCTTTCGTTTTGAGAAGCTCAGCATTAAGCAAAGCATTCTGATCAATCTCTCCTCCCCTATGACACATATTTGTTGAAGTAGGAGTGGTATTGCTATCAATAGTAGTTTCCAACAGATGTGTGTCATAATTGGGTTCAGATTGCTCAGTATGCTGTTGTTCATTAGCAAAGATATTATGTAGAGCAGTCAATTGTACCTCAGCAAATGGCTCATCGTCATTTACTGGTCCGATATCTGCATCCACAGCTTGTGTGGTATAATTCCCTGAACTGCTACTTGTATCCTGCTTTTCGGGCTTTGTCCCACTGCTTTCTGTGACAACCAACCCAGCATCAACTGCTTCACGCATATTGACCTTTTCCTCTTGCCTTTGCATCTGAGTTTCAGTCTCTGATTTGCTGAATGCATTGTTGTTTTCAGGCTCTATCAAACTGCTTTTTGATACAATCAAGCTGTCATCCATTGCTTGAACTGGATTGATCTGAATATCTTGAGACTGCATCTTGACACTTGACTTAATTTGATGCTCATGAAGTATTTCATCATGCAACTGACTTCCATTCTCCTTTAGTGCATTAAGTTCATTTTCTTTCATGCGTAATACACCATATGTATTTACAACTCTATGAATGACCGCTTCAAGTGTATCCAGGTTCTCGAGTAACTCACGTCTGTACGCACTAGGTTCACAGCGCGTGAAGTCTTCGAAGTCTTGTTGCCAACCTTGATTCAGAAGATCCGTTGCATTTACCCCTTTTGAGGCAAGAAATTCCTTGAACTGTGTTCTGAGTGCTTGAAGACAAGTCTTTGCATTAACCCCATGAAGATTCTCTCTTTCAAGTTGTAGCCTTAACTGATCCAGATTATGAAACATCTTCAATTTGAAAGTCTGATGCTCTTCACCAAAGAATGAGCGAAATGCTGGTTTAAATGCATCAACAGCATAAGGCGAATTAAGGAGATAGAGATCATGAAGATGTGTCTCGAGTTGTTCAAACCATGTCATGCAGTTGGAGTGCCTTTGTTTTGCGAGCCGTTGCGTCAGTTGAAGCTCTCTCTCTTTTGAATTAGAATTAGAAGATTCCATTGAAATTCGATGTGTGAAATAAAATTAAGGATCTTAAGTAGATAATGTGATTGATGTTGTGGTTTTAAATGCAATTAACGTTCACGGGATTTTACAAGTCTATGATTAAAACCGATAAAAGATTAACGGGATTTTACAAAATCAATAGAAAACCGTGAATGAATAATCGTTTGATGTTAAGGTAGGTTTGTTGTTTGATTAATGCAGTTTAAGTCCTGTTTAGGTTGACGGTTTGTTATTTGGCCCTAAAATATTTGAATTTTGACCAAAACACAAAATTTACCCTATTACCAAAATTTAAATTTTGTGTAAAAATTAGCTAAAAAAGCTATTGAAAAATTAATTTTTTTCTTAATTTTTCCCGCCAAAAATAATTTGAATTTTTTAACAAAATTTTTTACCCTATCACCAAAATTTAAATTTGGTGTAAAAATGAGCTAAAAATACTATAGGAAAAAATAAATTTTTCTTAACTTTTCCCGCCAAAAGTACTTTTTTTTTTATCGCTGCCTAGGATGATTGCAAACAGCCACCTGAAAAAAAAATTCAAACTGTCACCAAACTGCTGCCAAATAAATCAAGCAAACCGCCTCTTATATTTTTGTTAACTCGCCGGCTTAATAAAATAATCAAACCGCTGCCTATAGTGACCAAACCGCCGCGATACACGACTCGCCGCCGAGGGTCCAAACCGCCAGGGGTTCTTTTCGTATTTTTCTATTAAAATATTCAAACCGCCTTGGTACCTGTCAAACCGCCTTCAATAAGGCAACTCGCCGTTTGATTTTTAAGCAACTCGCCGGCAAGAAATAAGCAACTCGCCTTTGACCTGGTCAACTCGCCGGCTACCTTTTTCTAAAAATCCGAATCTTGTCCCTATCTTTTGTCAAACCGCCGGCAAGAATAACATTTAATATTCAAACCTCCATCAAGAATACACATTCGAATCTAGCCAAAATAAGCCCAAATATGCTTATTAACCACGAAACAAAGCTAAAATATCAAATACTAAGCAAACCTTATAAGCCTAATCATTCCATAACATCTATGTATTCGCGGATCATCAAGAAAGAAGCAAACCTCCACGAAGAACACAAACCTTAATAAGCTTATAAATCGAATTAGGAACTAGCAAATCACATGGAATAGCAACACATGAACCTGTTAAACATATATAACATGAAAAACACGATTAATGAACCAATAAACCCAAAACAAATTTGAGCCGTGGTCTTTTTCTTCACACAATGAGCCACGTTTTTTTATGATCTAGTTTAACCACTAGATCACCTACAATCCACACGTAGCTCTGATGCAATATGTAGGATCCCGTATTACACAAACATGTATTAGATTAGAGAGATCTAGCGTGGACTGAGAAAGTTAGAGAGAGAGAATGGTTTTGAGCAGAGAAAAATTAATACACACACTATAAGAGTGTGTGTAAATGAAATAGATGCTTTCCTCTTCCAAAAGTTGGATGAGGTATTTATAGTTCTGTTCCTAAAGGATTGGCTCTACGGGTTGTTCTAGGGGTATCTTACTCTTAAAGTGAGAGTAAACAAAGAGTTTATATGGGCGTTAACTAACTGGTGTAGTTAGTTAATAAGCAACATCTAAAGGCGATTTGGGTGTAATCCTAAAATTTACCAATTTAAACAAGTTACTCCATCTAAATCCATAGTACTCATTATTGCGGTCTCGAATAGATATACCAAGCCAAGTTCTAAAGTCTACTACATCACTGGCACACTCATATTTTGTGGAATTTGGGTAAATATTTGGAAACGGATAGGTTAAATCCTCAAAATATCTAACAAGGTTATTGTGTGCGGGTTATGTATCAAGTAATTTCAAAAAAAGTATGCTTGAAATTTTTTTAAATTTGAGCAAAATTTAAGCATTTTAATATGAAAAATAGGACAAGTAAACATTCTAATTCCATCCTCCCACTTGAATTATACAACGTCCTCGTTGTATAGATAAAACATTAAATACGAGAATTAAAAAGAATTAGAATGAGAAACTCCCCTGATATTTTCTTGATAGATTCTCCATGTTGAGTTTATTGAGCAAGATTGTGTGTTAAACAGCCGCCTTGAAGTTTCAAGACAACAACACTTCAAGATCTCTAGATTTGTAAATTCTCCACCAATATTCGTCAATATTTCTTTTACAAGGTCCTATATAAAACATAGGAAAAACGTGTGCAATTCCTATCTAGGTACCTACGGTTAATTTAAACTAAACTAAACAAACTAAATACGAGTCAGTTTTGGTGAATACGCCGTATCATGTGCATGAATACGCCGTATTGCCAGAACTGACAATAATGTTTTTAAAGTGCATAAAAAGTAAAGACTGATAACGTCCAGACAATCAATACGCCGTATGGTATGGAGCGGATACGCCGTATTGATGTCTGGGAAGACAGACTCGATAAAATTAAATAACATTCCGGGTTGTCTCCCGGGAAGCACTTTTGTTTACAGTGAAGTCTTTAAGTTAGACTTTTCTTCAGCTTCTCTCATTCCTCTTCATTATTTGGTGCGCGTCACCTTCCATCCTTCGTCCTTTTTCTGAAAAATATCTTGGTAGATTATGGACAAATTATCTTCGTTTCTTTCCCAAATATCAAATTCATATCCTCTTATAGCAATATATTCTTCGTTGGGCCCAAGCGAGTACTGAATAGCTTCAAACTTTTCTGCTTTGCACCTTCTTTTGTTAGGTTGCTCATCAATAGAATTGGATGTATTGCTATATTTGTGCTTTGTCTGACTTTGTTCATCTTCCTTTTCAGTGTCGTTCTTTCCACGTGTTATTAGACAAGGTTTGAAGAATGAGTTAGTAGTAGTATTGTTACTACTCAAGATGCCATCATCCATTCGTCTCTTATTCTAACTCCCATTCATCCAAGCATGAAACAATACTTTTTTAGTTCTTCCATCAATTTTCATATGCTTATTAAATGATCAATTTACTCGCGATATGAATTCAAGTGGTTCAATTCTCTAGTTGTCTCCTTCGTCCAACATTTCTTCTTCTCCATCGTATGAATCGGGATAAAATTTATAGAAAAATTTCTCGACGAGTTCTTCCCAAACGGTAATTTTTCCTTCCCCTTGTTTATCCACCATTGCTTTAAATCTTCGGCAAGCGAGAGAGGAAAGACTTTCATTCGTAGTTGATGGGAATCCACACCAGGAACGTATATTAAATCAACCATTTCGATCTTCATCAATCCATCCGTGATATGTATTCATTTGTATTTCTTCCAAAAATTCCTTGTTGAGTTCAATGTTAATATCATTACTGGTGATAGAAAGATTCGATTTAGTTTGATCTTTTTTCATGTTTTCATTTAGAATTGGTTCATCCATGACTTCTTGTAGTTCCTTCTTTAATCAACTAGCTCTGATAAGTTCTTCCTGAAACAAGGGTAAAAATATCAGCAGGATTTGCTCTGAAGAAGGATAGAAATTTTTTAGCACAAAAATCAAGTACGAAAACTAAGATCTGATTATGTTCCAGATGATCGATACGCCATATCCAATGGAAGTGGATACGCCATATTAATCAGTTGAATCAATACGATGTATTGGAAAGAAAGTTGGATACGCCGTATCCGATGGTAGTGGATACGCCGTATCAAGTTATCGACCAGAAAAGTGTATTAGCAAACAATTAAACTAAACACACAAATATACAAGCAAACAATTAAACTAACAAATATACAAAATATACAGAATATACAAGAATATACACTAATCTAATTAACACTACTCCTAAGGGTTAGATATAATCTAATGTTAAAAACCAAAACATAAAATAAAAATCAAGATTAATTTTCACTCCCCGGCAACGGCGCCAAAAACTTGATGTGTCGTTGTGTGGTGTTTATTTTTAAGATTCAAGTTTTAAATTTATATTTTGCCGACTTAACCAAAAACAACACTTTAACAGGCAGTGTACCCGGTCAGTGGTAGATTCGTGGTAAGTAGGGTGTCGAACACTTGAAGCGAGGTTAAATCTCTCAATTTATTTATATTTTGGTTATCTAATCTAAGTTAATTCTAATCTAAGTCAAACCTATGCTAATCCTATGTTAGTTCTAATCCTAATTCTAACAGGTTGAAGGGGGTTTCAGCCTGAGAGACTGGCACGGGTTTGGTTGGTGACTACAATCAATTCAAGACACTTTAACCCACGCAAGCAAATTAACAGAAGATAAAAGAGCGGTCGAGCCTTATGATAGAAAACTGTATTAACCATTATTAATCCGATTAGAACGTTGGTTTGTTTATTAAGTGCAATGATTTCTTCTCTCGAGGTGGCATATCATTCTTAAGACTTAGGCGGGACTTCTTCCTAAGACCTAGACACATTAATTCTGTCACAATTAAAGCATCCGCATAAAGCATCCTTATTTGTTGATTATAATCTATCTTAAGGATTAAAGCAATGGTGATCTTGTTAAACCCTAGCTCATAGAGACTTTACCCACTTACCGCTTAATGTCTACAAAGTCCACTAGAATCAAACATTATTTGTTGATTATCAGATCATCCTACTAAGTCCACATGTTCAATTAAAACCAAAGGGCAGTTGGCCGTTAACTAATTAAAGCCAGAAGCGGTATCCTGTAGCATGATTTTAGAAGGACAATAGTTGTGATCCTATGAATCAAGATGTAATAAATCACTAATGAGAGTTATCTCGACATCTATAGATTACTTGTTCCGTATCACTAGATCCAATTGAATGATATGTCGGCATACAAAAGCACATGAACAAGAATGAATTAATAAACCTAAACAAGCATGGCATAAACGAGTAATATTAAGTAAATCAAGATATAGAACAAAACCAAACATTCAAATGTACATAAATAATGGCTAAAACCGGCAGGTATTAGCCCTTCAAAACATCATAATTAATAACACTAGTAATATTAGAGCCAAGTTAAACTAACCGAGATGTTAACTGACTGATACCCAAAAACTATTTAATTACAAAAGATTATACAAAAATTACACGTGTATCTTTCTATAGGATTGGAATGCTGTTGCAAAGAAACCTCTTTCTGGGCTCATTTTTCTCCTCTAAAAATCGACATTTTTCCTGTTTATGATCGATAATATGATTTAGCATCACTAAAAAACTTGTTTTTGAGTTTGTAATTATAGGTTCTGGAAGTGCGGTTTGATACGGCGGTAGCCACGGGATTGGGATACGCGTTTGGAGTTTTCTTGGAGTAAGGGACCATATGTGATATCTTTCAGAATATTCACATATTATATCTTGAATACGTCTGTATTGACTTCTTTCTGGATACGGCGTACTTGAACTTCTTCCCTTATGTGTTTCTTATTGGCGAACGCGTATCTTCCATGAGGGAAACGGCGTTTGCTAGTCAGAATAGAAATCTTCAAAATATCTTTCATTTATAGCATCATAATGCGCGCTAATTTTGCTAATATTATTCACCAACTACTTCATAATTACTGCTAATTCTAAAAAATATAAACGATTGAATTAACAATTCTTTGTGCAATAATTATATAAAATGGGTTAAATACATGGGATAAATGATGCTATAAAATAGATGTTATTTGATGTCATCAATGTTGCTTCTACCGGCGAAACAATAGTTTTTGGTTTGGGTTTGATATAAGGCTCTTCCAAGAAATCGACCTTCAAAAGGACCATGTCCTCGAGGATTTTGAAAGCTTCATTATGCGTTTTATAGAGGAAGATTCCTCCAGCGTCGAGAATTCCTTGTGTTGGATCGTCTAAACCATGATAGAATGTTTGAATTATCGTTTATTTGGTTAGACCATGTCCGTAACAAATGCGAAGCATACTTTTCATTCGGAGCTAAGCGTCAACGAAAGTTTCTTGTTCGAGTTGGTAAAAGCTATAAATTCCATTTAGGAGACGTTTAAACTTTGCGGGAGAAAAGTATCGGCTAACAAAAGCTTCTCTCAATATATTCTACGAAGTAATAGTCCCCTGATCTAATTCATTCAACCAAGTCTTAGCTTCTCTGGATAATGAGAAAGGAAAAGTTCTTAATTTAACCATTTCCTCTTGATTTTCACCATATTGGAAAAGGTTACTAATCTCATGAAAATTGGCTACGTGTCAGTGAGGATCGGAATGGGTTCTCCCATCAAATTGGTTCTCCCGTATCATATGCATGTAGGTACCCTTGAGAAAGAGATTGTTCGAAAGAGGGAGTTGAACAATAGCGGAACTAGGCATTGGAGCAACGGTCCTAGTGCTAGACCACATGGGTTGGTCATCAGGATCAATGACGGGTATGGGTGGGGAATCAGGTGGAGTTTCGAACTTCTCCTCAAATATGTCGGTTATGACAAAAAGTTCCTCGATGAACGGTCGTTTCTTATAAAGCTCGGGCGACTCTATCTCGATGGGTACGTTTAGTGTCTTAGCGGGTTTACGAGTCCTTTTTTTGATCTTACGTTTAAGTTCGTAGAACGGACTAACGAGTTGTTTGCCCCAAGCGCACGGGTTGATACAAACCCGTAGTGGTTTGAAAAACGTCATAAAAAGTAAAAATAAAAAGATAAAAATAATGAAAACGTTAAAACTAAAATCTTTTTGTATTTTTTAGTGATGGTGTAAAAGAAAAAAAAACTATCTACTATAAGAAAAATGTTACTATTATTATTATTACTATATTACTACGAGAAGATTTAGAAAAATAATATAGTTACGACGAAACTTTCTAATTGACCCTTTTTTCTTCTTATTTTTTAACACGTTTTAAACAAACGAGTAAACAAAGGCGACTTACTTAAAACAATTTTTTATTATAAATTGACTAACTAACTAACTCTAAAACCTTTTCATTATGTTTTTCAATTCTTATACTAAAGACAAATTAAAAAAAACTATTTTCTAACTAAGTAAAACAAAGTAAGAAACAATTTAAAAAACGCAAACGAAAGCACAAACTAAAAATTGTACCAAATCTATTAGCCCTTGCGGTTTGACGGACTTCGGGTTCTAACCACAGGGTTTGAGATCAAACCGGGGCGGATAGAAATACGAAATTGGCACATAGGGTACCAACCGGGCGGTTGGGTGGTGTTTGTTTCGAGTGAACGGGTTTGATTATTTCCGGATCAAACGAAAAGGTGTTAATTGGTTCTTTCTCGACAAACAGGAGTTTAATCAAGTCTAAACACAACTAGGAACAAGATTTAACAAGGCTTGAACTAGGATTAAAGGTAAAACGTGTTTTGTAAAAAAAATGTTTGGTTTTATTCAGTTGGATCCAGTCGATTGGCCTGGGCTTCCAGCCGATCGGTTGGATTTGGCTTTTGGGTCGAAATCGATCTAGCCGATCGGTTGGATATCCCGTTGGTCGGTTAGATATGGTTTTTGGGTCGAATCAGAACAGTCGGGCGGCTACGGACGCACGCCGAGTGGCTGGTGTCACACCCCTCTAGAAGCGGAAACACGGAATGCGACATAATGATTTACATCGCACAAGATATAAGATTACACCAAAATTTAATACCGAGAATTCGGTTTACAATGTTACATTAAATAAAATTTTAACTATGAAATACACGCGTCCTTGGAAAAAAGTGTCGTGGTCATTGTAAAATCTTGTACTCCATTTACCTCCAAATTATAATACTGATCACCTGAAAATGATACGCGAAAGGGTCAACATTACGTTGGTGAGCTCGTAGGTTTAGGAGTAAACCCAGTTGCTGTGTCAGAATATAAGAGTGGACAGTTGTGCAATGTGAAAGCAGAATGCATATAACAGTATTTAAATTATCAACACATCAACACATCATACCAGGGTATCCCAACCCAATTCAACATATCAATAGAATCCCCCACGCGCTATTAGTCCTCCGAACCTATCGCCTACCAGCTGGAGCTACACAGTCGGCTAAGTAGTGTGGTGCAGAAATTCCCAGTGGAACTTCACATAAATAAATCTCATAGTATTCGCATAGCATTCACATAGCATTTATATAGTGTTCACATAGCATTCATACATGCAAGCATAGGCACATAACATTGTCAAAAAAGAAATAAAAGGTTTTTGCACAGTATTGAAAGTAGTTGAAAAAGGTTTTGAGTATCATTTTCCCCCAACAGAAAAGAGTTTAAAAATGGGGCTATGAGAACTCACCTCAATAAGATAATGGTAGATAAAAGTAGATGATCTCTAGCTAAAGCGTAACGGTGCCCGACCACGACCTATTTAATAAGTTTTACTTAGTAACATGTTTTATAAAGACAACCTATTGTAGAAGCGTTTGCATTAGAGTTTGTGAAAAATGTTTTGAGTTATTTGTTTATAAAAGATTTCATTAAGTATTTTGACTCGACGAACTTAGGTCAAGGTGCGATATAAGTATTATTTGAGAAAAGAATTTCAAGTTTCGAGACTGGATAAAATGCTAAGAAATTAGAAGTAAATCCGATGAGAACTGGTCAAGGAAGAAATTACGATATGATAGACGAGAGATTTATCAGATAAATACGGAGACGCACATGAAATGAGGGTTAAGAAATCGAGGATCGAAGAAAAGAAGGATTTAGAAAATTAATAATCATAGAATTTAGAATTAAAATAAATTAGAATTTAAGAAATAATTTATTTTAATCTTTAGTTCTATGATTCTTAAATAATCTATTTATATTACTATTTTATTTCTTAAATTCTAACCATCTAAATCCTTCGTAGAACTAAAGATTAAAATAAATTAGAATTTAAGAAATAAGAATAAAAATATAAATAGATGATTTAAGAATCATAGAACTAAAGATTAAAATAAATTAGAATTTAAGAAATAAGAACAAAAGAGTTAGGATCCAAGGCTAGATAAAGTAAAGTAAAATAAAATAAAATCGGACATGTTTTAGTACTTTAACCCGTAACCCCAAATTAGTTTGATAAAACATCGTTAGCATAGACATTACAGTGTTTTTGCTTTACATATTAGGTGTTAGAAGTTTTACATAGAAATCATGTTTTTCGTCTTTTAGTCGGGTAATAAGATAATAATATTTTATTATTTCATCTTCTTGTCGAGATTCTAAAAATTTGTTCGTATTATGATTATAAGTAAAAATTCTTAGTTTGCTGATTGCAATTTAATATATATATATATATATATATGTTTACTAAATCTAACTTATTATTTAATGGTTATTAATTTTTGTCCTTTTGTCGAATCTTATAAAAATAAGTTTTTCCAAGATATTTCTAAGTATACAATATTTTATAAAATTTCGGCATGACCCGTTTGTTTGTAAAAGTTTACCAAGGTTTTCAAACCTTATTTTCAACCACTTTTTCAAATTCAATAGTTTTCCGGCAAAATGCCAAATCCATGTTTACGTGACGTTCCGTCAAAACATACTTCTCAAATGACCATTTAATCGTTTTAAGTTTGTATGAGTATAGCATTTATATTTACTAGTTTTTTACTTATTGGGCTCAAAAGCCCATTATTAGTCCGAATATAAATATTAGGTATATTTTATACACATTCAATTCAAATTGAGTCCACAAGTTAATCAAATTGTTAAACCAATGTCCATCGTGTTTCGTGAGTAGTCTATTTGTTATTGGGCCTTATGGCCCATTAGGAGTTTATAATATTTAGTTTTTCCTATTTTAGTCTATTTGTTATTGGGCCTTATGGCCCATTAGGAGTTTATAATATTTAGTTAGTCCAATTGTATAAAAATAAGTGTTAGTTATGCCTTATTGGACTTCCCGACCCAATAAGCCCATATGTATATTTTTATAAATTATCAAATCCGAAAATAGATTAATAAGTATTAGGTTAAGCAAATAAGCTCTTTATATGTCAAAATAAGCTAGAATAAATAGTCAAAATTAAGCCGAGAGGTTATTGGGCCTTGTTGGACCGATAGTTGTACACAAGTCCAATAAGCACTCTAAAAATAGAATAAGCTCGATTGTAGGCCCAATAAATAAAAGATTAAATCACCAAGTAATTTGATATAGGATTTAGCTAGCAATATGACTAGAAAATATAAGCCGAAAGTAATAAGCCGAGAGAATAAGTCGAGGCTTATTCCCTTATTGGGCCGTGAGCCTAATAAGCTCAAGATCATTAAAAATAAGCTAGAAATAAGCACTTAGGCTCGAAACCCTTTTTAGTTTTCAAATAAGTTAGTAATAAGCTAAGAAAATAAGCCGTAAAAATGATAAGTTGTGGCCAATAAGGCAAATAAGCCGAAGCTTATTTCCTTATTGGGCCGAGACTTCAAATAAGCCCAAAATCAAAGTATAATAAGCCCGAATAGAGTAGATAAGCTCGAAACCAAATAGGCAATAAAATAAGCCATGAAAATAAGTACCAAAACAAGCCAAAACGCGAATAAGCAAACACTAATAAGCCACATTCGTTTTCAAATGGGCCGAAACCAAAACTAAGCCCATTGCGCTCGAAATAAGTAAACCAAAACCCTTGTTGGGTTCGGTTGTTGAGCCGAGACCAAACAAAAACCCAAAATGAAATAAGCAAGTCCAAATAAGCCAAATAAGCCCACTAGAAATCGAATAAGCTCGTGAAGAGCTTATTAATAAGCCGAATACAAAAATAAGCAAAACAAAAAAAATTCCTTTTAAACTTTATTGGGCCGAGACCCAATATAAGCCTATAATATACGAATAAGCTCACGGTGAGCTTATTATTAAGCCGAAAATAAAAAATAAACAGACTCTATATGTTATTTTACCATTAAGACCATTTTATAAAAGTGACACTTTTTCTCTTCTTCCCTTTTTACTTATTTCGAACCAAACCGCACCCTTTTAAGAGTTTTTCATAGTTTTATGTTTTAAAAATTTACAAACGCATTGTACATCTATGTTTAGATCATTATTAGGATATTAAAAGTACAAGTATTATAGAATTTCGAAGACTTACAAAAAGAGAGTTTTGAATGAGGATTTAGTCTTGAATAACAACCCAAACGTTGTTTTTAGTATACCCCGACTATTAGAATATTAACCCTTATGATCTTGATACCTTGTTCTTGTTTGAAGATTGAAAATTTATGGATTTATGGTTGTGGCGGTTTTCGGACGTGACCAAAAAGGACAGAAAAGGGAGAGAAATTTTTCTTAGTTTGATTTGGTGCATGAATGCGTGTGTGTTTTGACTCCATATATGTCAAAAAGGAGGACAATGCATAATAGCTAAAAACTAGCCATGTTGTCTCCTAAGGGTTGTGTTTGGTTTTGGGATCCTATGGGGAATCCTAGTCATTTTGTCTCTTGTCGGGTTGCTTATCGTTCATGGTTCGTGATTTAAAAACATGACCCGAAAGTTTCTTTTATTTTTATCGAATGTAAAATTGTGTTTACTTAAACTTTGAATATTCACACTATAGGTCTTAATGTTAAATTGTTTTAGATTTAGTGTGGACCATTAATGGACGTGTCGGAACGCGTTGTTTTTCTCCGTTTTTCCTTAACTCTAAGCGTGACTCGAAATTTCGCGTTTTAAGAAAACGTTTTTATGAAATCATCAAATAATAACTAATATAAGTTTATTTTATTTATTGGAGACATTTAGACTAGTTTTGACTTTTTGTCGTGTTGGTACGCGCTGTTGCCGTTTTTCGCTGTGCGCGGGAAGGTTTCCCTATAAGTGATTATACGTGACCGTAGTCGTTTAGAAAATAGAAACTTAACTCAAAAGTGAGTAGTTCATAATAATAATCAATATTTGACAGTCGGTTAAATCGTAACTTTTTAGCGTAAAATAAGTCAACAGTGAGTTTTCTTATAGAAATTTGAACGAATAGTAATACGTAGACATATAGTCATAATATTTTAGAATACTAAGACTTAGGAAAAATTACCGGTTATTACAGTTGGGCTCGGTTTTGGTGATATGGCCGTTCGGCTGGTGGATCTAGCCCGGCGGCTGGATCAACCTGATGATTTTGGGCAATTTTTTCACAAGCCAAATTAAGCACAAATGATATAAAACAAAACACAGATTCAAAGCACATAAAAATACAAACAAATCTCCGGCAGTGGCGCAAAAAACTTGATGTGTCTCCACTACGAGTTTTAAATTTATAACAAGGATTACCGGGATTAAGCTAAGAACACATTCGGGCAAGTATGACCCTGTCGTGTGTAGCTAGTTGGGTCTGAAGCCGAGGTCGTTCACTAGGATTTGGATGTTTTCGGTTGTGAAGAATCTATGTAGCAAATAGCAATACGGAAGCGGTAAAATGAATGTCACGTCCAAAATTACCATACAAGCAACAAATAACACGAAAATGAAAATGATGCGAATTCAATAGGTAAAGAAAACACTTGTTTGGATTAGTTCATAATATTTAGATTGCTTATGTGAGGACGGTTTTGACATATTGATTACAAGTTAAGAATATGATGGTGACAAATTCCAATATTGGATTCTAAAGCATATAATCCACGCGTATGATCATAAGACAATAAAACTAAGCATTAAGCAAAATAAATTAATTTAAGACTATGTTTATTTAACAAGTTTGATCCGCGGTAGTTTCACAAATTAGTTAACAATCACACTCAAGGTTCTTTGTAATATCAAGTTATTTATGAAATGGTCAATACATAAAACAATCATTCATAGACAAATGTTCATAACTAGTTGAATGATAAAAACCCTTTTGACCTATGAAATCACCAACAACTAACCAAACTTGATAAGCAAATATCATAAAAGTCAAGTACAAGTGGTTCTTAAACATAACATAAAAGTGATCAAAATCATAATCAACAATAAGCAATCCTCATATCAAAACATCATACAAACAAGTGTAAATAAAACTACTCCATGTTGATTTTAACAAAATCCAAGGTTTCAACAATCATGGCAATCATAAAAATTCTATAAAGTAAAAGTATTATACCAAGTAGCAAATTACAATCGGTAACAAAAGGATTTAGAGAAATCCTTAAGCCTCCAATCAATCGGGAACTACTAACCAACACGTAAAATTATCCAACACTTACTCCAAATACTTGAATCTCTTATCACGAATTTGGCAGAAGGTTTAGGCCTTTTGGGAGTGAGGAATGACCAAAAAATCGTCCTTATGGTGTAAGGGCGAGTTTTCATGTATGAAAACCAAAGTTTACACTCATATATATAGGTATAAGCCACCCTTAGCCATTAAGTATGAAACTTGAGGCCAAAGGGTCATAAAAATGACAGATAATAGGATTAAGAGGAGCATATGATCGGACTTTGGAGTATTGGTAACTCAAAATTGCATTAAAGTTTACTTGGGGATGTCAGTTCCATCCAGCCTATCGACCAGATGGTCAGGCCGAACGACCAGATAGATTTGGCTGAGATCTTGGCAAAACGGCTACGGGGCAAGGCCAAACGGCTAGATGGTTTCGAGGCCTACAAAACGGTTGGATGCTTGGGCCAAACGGCCAGATGGATTTCCTACGCGCAACATTTTTTCTTTCTTCGTTTTAACTCCCCGTTTGCGTAGCTCTCGATCGTGGGTCTTTATTCTTTAATCAAACTTGAATTTATCTTCATCTTGGGACTTTGGAAGCTTCGTTTTGTTGACTCTTTTGTTCTTGAAAGGCTTTCCGAGTTCGATCTTGATGCATGATTCTTCTTACATGCATAAATCTTCATTTATTCATCATTTCTTTGTCTTTTTTTTCATTTTTCTTGTACTGGCTTAGCTTTGATCCCAATACTCTTTTTACTCCACGACATGGGTGGGGATGGAGTGTGGTTGATGGTGTAGTATGGCGGGAAAAAAACTTCATTTCTTTTGTGAAAATTAGTAGCATAAAAAATAAATTCGTTTTAGTTTTTAGTGTCCTTATTTTTATTAGGTTTTAACCAACCCTTTACTAAATCCATGATAAACGCGCCTAAACTAACTATTTTATCTACTACTTTATAACTATAATATTTAAATAAATAAAAATATACTTAATTTGAAGCGGTAGTGCCGTTATCAGTCTTCTTAATGCGCATCTACTTAATTTGAGCGTTATCAGTTTCTTATGCGCATTAAAAGTATAAAATCGAAAATGAAATTGTTAAATGATCGTAAGGGGATTTATTTTGTTATCTTGTATATGAAGGAGTATTACAGTGTAGAGGTTGATATGAAAATGGGTTGGAGAGCCTTTCTGGAAAGTAGAGATACTAAAGTTGCACATGAACAAAGTTGAAATATATTTTGAGGAAGAAAATATAAATAAGGATTAGTCCTATTATTTTTATCTATTTTTTCTTGTGTGATTTCGTTTATGTGTGATAAATATCATGTTGATGGTTTGTGGTTAGTATAGTATTGATAGTTTTGTTTTGACGTAATACACAAGATAGTTTTACGTGGTACTTCGTGTTGTTGTTCGCTGATTGACATTTATCGATCTATAACTCTATAAGATTGTCCAATCCGTATGCAAATGCTAATTATATCATGTTACCCTTTCTTTGACAAATACAAATACAATTCTCAATGTGTGAACACAAGAACATATATTACTAATAAAAAAATTATCATTTAAGCGATATCAATATTAATAATGTAATACAACCAAACTTTAAATCGAATGCATCCGATATCAAATACAACTAGCCCATAAGTCCTTTATTATACCTAAAACCGCAATGCAAGTGCCAAGCAGAAGAACACACGTACCAGCCAATACAATAATAAAAGTCACTATCAAGTCTGTCCCAAAGCTTCATGCCCGCTAGATTAGTCTCATGGTTTTTTGATGCCTAAAGCGAAAATATAAAATAAAACATTTCGACAATAATTTTTTGTTTTTATTTAAATAATTTAAGGGACTTGTCAATAATTTATACTATCACAAATTTAGATATCCAAAATTTGTGATGATGGTTTTATATTAAATCCATAATTTTAGCTAAGTTTTTTCAACTTGGATAATTGAAATTTTTGATGACAGTTTTATATATCCGAATATCCAAATATCTATATATTTGAAAACTTGTATATGAGTTTCAAAAATGACAATTTATAAATCCCAAGTTTTTTAATAAATAATGATCAAATTTTCGGATATTCGAATACAATTTTTTTTGTACACCCAAAATCTACATCAAGAAATCCAAGAAAGTCGAAGTTATATTAAATAGGAGGCATAAACTCGATATAAAATGATGATTTAAAAAAAATTAAGGCCTTAAAAGATTTTCTAGCATAGAGCGGTAGCTTTTGCAGCTTTACCTTTAAGACACCCTTGGCGCCCGTAATCAAGAGTATAACCGGTACATTTCTTCAAACTATTCATTCATATTGCTTTGATAAGTTAGAGTTTGGTTCGTTACTTATGCTTTATAGTTCTGGGCATGCGTTTTATAGTTTACATTGAAAGTGATTTAACTTAGTTATAATCAGTTATAATCACCGTAAAGGGAACAACAAGAAGATTATAGAAATATTTGCGAGTGAAGCATGCATAATATCATAAATTACATGTACAGAACTTGATTGGCATTCCTCAGAATCTTAATTTATAGCCCACACGGTGGGAAGGATTCTTGAAAAACGGATTTGGGTAGTAACCCGATTACCACCAAAGGGTATGAAAGACTCTTGAATTTCGTTAAGACTACAACAAATGATAGTTTCGACTTGTGTTCTGAATTATTTATTTACAATAACAATGCAATACATCAACTAGAAAGGTTGGATGTGGCATTCGAGGTATTAAAGAAGGAGCTCTTTGGTCATTCATGTGAGGTTTTCAGAAACCAGCAAGATTCTAGTTCGAATTCTATTACTAGTTAGTATACTTTACAAAGTGTTTCTTATGCGCATTGAAAGTATACAATCGAAAATGAGACATGTTAAATGACCGCAAGGGGATTTATTTTGTAATGTTATATATGCAGGAGTATTGCAGGTTAGCGGCTGATATGAAAATGGGATGGAGAGCCTTTTTGAAAAGTAGAGAGACCGAACACATGTGCAAAGTTGAAAGATATCTTGAGGAAGAAAATATAAATAGAGATTATACCTATTATTTTTATCTATTTTTTCTTGTGCGATTTTGTTATTCTCTCTGTCCAAACTAGGATTTCTCGGTTTATGTGTGATAACTATCATGTTGATGGTTTGTGGTTAGTATAATTTAAAATTATTAATTTTGATAGTTTGGTTTTGACGTAATGTTGGGTTATGTTAGTTGGATACGCAATGTACGACTAGAAGTGTGTGAGCCTATTGGGGGCACACACGTTTAAACATTTAGAGCACGTTTAAGATACTTCATGTTATGCTTCTACGTAAACCGTTTGGACATTAAAACGACTAGACAAGAATGCTATGGTTGTCCCATAAGTTGGCCGGCCATAGGGAATATTCTAGAGAGGGTCTAAGTTCAATGAATGTTGGTGATAAGGAGGGAAGGGACTTGATAAGGCTTGTAAGTGGTATGATAAGGATAAAAAATCAAGAGTTTAATTCTTATCATGTTTGGGTTGTGAAGGCTATATAAAGACTTCTATGCTAGTTTTTTTCTGCCGAACACATACATCACAACACAACACACAAGCTGCCATTTTCCCTCATTCATTTAACAGCCAAATTCAATAAGCCTATTCTAGGGTTTGGATTTTCGGTTAAATTTAAAACCTCACTGCCTATTTCGGTAAACCCTTAAAGGGTTTCTCCTTGTGTGATTCGATCCCACATCTGATCTAGGAAGGTTTTATAGATTGGTTTACATGTTCTCCTAGAGTGACAACAGTTGGAAGTAATTAGGGTTTTGTATTATTTGGTTTTGGTTGATACTGATCTAATTCGGTTCATACCGAATTAGGTGTAACCCTAGTTTTCATCTTCTGATTTTCGGTGCTATATATAAGAGAGGTATTAGATGATCAAATTTTCGAATATTCAAATACAATTTTATTTCTACACCCAAAAGCTACATCAAGAAATCCAGGAAAGTCGAAGTTCTATTAAATAGGAAGCATAAAACTCGATATAAAATGATGAATCATAAAAATTTTAGGCGTTAAAAGATTCGAAGACCTAAAGCGATAGCTTTAACAGCTTAAACTCTGATGCCCGTGAAACAATCTTTCAGGGCCCACTTTTCGCTGGGGAACGTTTTGCCATCGAGCTTACCCCATCAACTTTTCCCCAGCGACATTTCGCTGAGGATATGTTTCCCCAGCGACATGTCGCTGGCGAAAAGGTTGGAATGTTGCTGGGGAAAGCATCGAATGTTGTAGTGAACAACTGAAGTCGTCTCGACCATCGTTGCTATCGGATCCACAATAACACTATATTTTGTGATTGGAAGGGCAAGTGTGGTGATGATAGCAATCTTCGAGCTCACTTTTTTTTGGCATGTTTAATGTCACTTGTGACAATAACTCGTCCCCGTAGATGATGCAGCCGAGTTTCGCCATTGACACATAGTTTATGGTGTTGAGAAGGAAACAAACAAGTAGATACTGCGTATCAAACATCAAAAATTTTATATAACTGATTAATCCATTTAAATACTACCCTTAATACGAAAGTCATCACACTTTTATATAATAAAAGAATTACATCATTTCAGGTTTTTCTATGAGATTTGATATTTTAGAAAAAAAATTGGACCAATCAGGTTGCTTGATTTTAACACATATACAAAATCGTACGATCTAATTGTTAATAAAAAGTCAAAATCGGCTTTCAATAAGTCAAAATTGAAAAAATTCGTCTACAATAAAGAAACGACCATAAAATATATGTGTCAAAAATGTGATTAAAAAACTTTAAAAAATATGAGGTAATTAATAAAACTTTAGTTGTTGAATTTTAAATAAATTATATGGACTTAAGTATAAAATTATAAATTTTCATATTTTTAAATAACTTTAAAAATAAACAATTACCCACTTAAACTTTATACCCTCTATACTTTATATTTTAAAAATACAACATATATATTGTGCTAAAAATAAAACATATATATTGTCATAAAAACACAATATATATGTATGCAGATGATTATATATATCAAAATGAAAGCACAAGTTTTTTTTTGAACGGCGGAAATTTTATTAAACTAGCAAGAAGCTAGAAACAACATTACAAAAAAATATGGTGGGGATTTTTTAACCAATCCTCCCATGAGAAAACTTTACGACAACGATTATTACACCAAATGAAAGCACAAAAAATAATATCATCAAAGACCTCGGAACGTCTGGGAAGAACTCCCTCAAAAATGATGCGATTCCTAATCCTCCATATATGCCACCACGCTACAAAGAAAGTGCCCTCCAACAGCGACTTAGACTTGGAAGAGAATCTGATCGAAGAGAACCAAGCATACCATTCCTGAAACGTGTTCCAATCAGAAGGATCTAATTCCCACCACCTACAAATACGACGAAGAACCTGCTGCGCCAAATCACACCGGAAAAGAATATGATTAATCTCATCCTCTCCAGACGAACATATCGGGCATACACAAGAATCCACATTAATACCTCTACGAACCAAGTTAACCCTCGTCGGCAAACAATCTTGACGGGCTCGCCAAATAAATATATTAACCTTTATAGGAACAAACCTCACCCATCTAGTCTCGATGACTTGCGACGGAAGAAAAATATCATCAATACAATTCCGAACCTCCTTGACTCGAAATACACCATCACTTGTCAAATCACAAATCCACCGATCACAAGAGTTCGATAAAGATACCGTCTCCAACGTAGATGTCAATTCCTCCAACATGTGTTGTTCAATCCCTCCTCGAACATTCCGACGAAAAGAACTTTCCATTGAAGAAAGGAGTTTAGATTCCACCGAGACTTGTTTGTCCAACTCCAAAGCGAACAAGCGGGGATATTTAACACAAAAAGGAATGTCTCCAACCCAACAGTCATACCAGAAACTTGTATCAGCTCCATTCCCTATTCGCTTTTTGATATGATACCAAAAGTCAAAACCTTTATCTTTAAGCTTATGAACTTCTCGTAATATCGAACACCAATTCGAAGAATAATGGGTCTGATGAGAATCTACCTTCGAACCGTATAAAGCATTAATTACCTGACACCAAAGGGAACCGTCTTGAGACACAAATCGCCACACCCATTTCAGAAGAAGAGCTCGATTGAGAGCAAAAAAACTCGAGACTTCTAATCCTCCTTTTTTCTTGGAAGCAAGAACCTTATCCCAGGCGACCCATGTGATTTTATTATCCGATTGATCCGCACCATTGAAGAAGCGATTACGAATAGACTCCAAAGCTTTCAGAACACCACGAGGAACTGTAAAAATGGACATAGCATAAATTGGAGAAGCACCGAGAACCGACTTCAAAAGAGTTAGACGTCCACCTATCGAGAGAGTTTTTACTTTCCACTTTGAGAGACGAGATTTAATCTTCAGGATAATATCATCCCAAGCTTTAAGACGGGACATATTATCTCCCACCATCACGCCTAGATATCGAAACTGATTGTTCAAAATTGAGCATCCAATAGAATCTGCCGCCTGCTGAACCACGTTATTCGGAACACCCACTCCCAACAATTGGCATTTATGGACATTTATTTGAAGCCCCGATGCAAGAAAGAAACACTTCAATATATTAGTAATACCTTTTAGATTGTTGTCAGACCATTCGCCAATAAACATAGCGTCATCCGCATAAAAAAGGTGAGATATAGAGATCGATCTCGGCAGTTGAATACCTTTAAAAAGATCCTCTTCAACCACACGACTAAACGACAAGTGCAACGATTCCATGACTAGAATAAAAAGATACGGAGCAAGCGGATCACCTTGTTTGAGACCACGGTAACAAGAGAATTCTTTAGTGGGGCTTCCGTTAACCAATATCGAAGCTTTACTAGAATATAGAATACCCCGAATCCAATTACACCACACAGACCCAAAACCGAACGCCTCAAGAACATCAATTAAATAATCCCATCTGACCGAGTCGTAGGCCTTCGCAAAATCTACTTTAAAAAACATGGCTTGCTTTTTCATCCTTTTGCACCATTTTAAAATTTCATCAAGGATGAAAGGCCCATCAAGAATTTGTCTTCCAGCAACAAAAGCAGATTGGGTGTCTGAAACGAGATCTCCGATGATCGAGACCAATCTGTTTGCAAGAACCTTAGTGACAACTTTATAAACACATCCAATTAGGCTAATGGGTCGAAAATCATTAACGAATTTGGCGTCGATAATCTTCGGAATGAGAGTCATTAATTTGGGATTGTGCATTGTACATATATGTGTAATTTTGGTTTATATCATTATAAGATTGGTTTACGCTATTTATTTGATA
>BQNB010067379.1:12080-34218 GCA_026074375.1 Tanacetum coccineum | reverse complement strand
AATATGCGACCTATCATTCAACTGGGTCTAGTGTTACGGACCAAGTAATCTAGATACCAGGATAGCTCTCCATATCGTGCTTCATATATCTGGACCAATAAGATCACAAATAATGTTCTGTCTTTGTCTTTTAATTATGAGCTTAGTTGGACCATTAGGTGACCCGTTTATATTTCAGCAATCATGCTCTTAATTAACTGATAAAGATTGAAATAGTAGACTACCAGTATATAAAACACCTTCAAACAATGAGTGGGTAAAGTCCCATTGGACTAGAGTTTTAACAGGATCGCCACTGCTTTAATTCTCTAAGATAGATTATAATTAAACTAAAGGATGCTTTATGCGGATGCATTAATTGTGACAAGATTAATTGTGTCTAGGTCTTAGGATGATGTCCCGCCTAAGTCTTAAGAATAATATGCCGCTTCGAGATAAGTAAATCATTGCACTAAAACAAACAAACCAACATTGAACCGGATTTAATATGGCTAATACAGTTTTTTATCATTTGGCTTGTACCGCTTTTCTATCTTCTAATCTTCATCTTTTGTGTTTATTGTGTATTGAATTGGTATTTGTTTCCACCAAACCCCTGTGCCGTCTTCTCAGATGAAACCCCCCATTTCATTAGGACAAACATACATAGTAATGGTTTTAACCAATGAATAGACTAATTAAAATACTGATTTAAATTACAGGATTAAATTTCCATCTCTTAGTGTTTTGACACTTTCTTAGCTGTACTCAATGGCCGAACTCATTCTTGACGGGTACACTACTCGTTAAAGCTGTTGTCTTTAGGTTTTGTCGGGCTAAATATAAATGTAAAAAACTTGATAATCAAAAATAATTGACCCTACACGACAGCACATCATTAACCATTTTACTTGCCACAAACAGTGGCGTTACCTTTCTTGTAACCTATCATGTTGAATATCTCCCGCTTCGTGTAGACACCTCATAAACTTGTTGGTCGCACTTGATTAAGGTTCTGCAGTAGACTAATTGGCGTCACAATCCAGCCATCTGACATGCAATACAAATCAGAAACCAATAATAACCTGTACTTCTGTCTTTCTATAATTCAGAACAGACATAAAAATAAACCCACCTTTATTGACATACAACTCTCATTTCCACTTTTATTGTTAAAACTAATCTATGAGCACAACCATTAAGATAGCATACCACAAAGAGAACTTATTGATCAGATTCTGGTATCATCACTTTTTTTGTATTCCATTATACAAATCATCTCATTACATGAATTAAATGAGTTCTAATTTTTGTTTCGAATATCAGCTTCCTAAGTCCTGCTTTATTTTTCTTAAAAAATTGTAAATATAAACTCCCTATGTTCTAAATTTCCACTTATTAAGCTCTAGTTGATCTAAATTCCATCAACAACCAATATATAAACTTTAAATATACCACATAATGCTTTATTACAAGGCATTTGGGATTGCTTACTTTTTAGCAGATAAGCAATTAGGAGCCTTTGGGTAATAAAAACTGCTTCTACTTATGACTTATCTAGTTATTCCAAATCGACCTTTTGGAGCTAAACTTATAGTGACCTTTAGAGCCTTATATATAACCTGAAACCTTAATATACACACAAAACAGGATGGTGAGAGGAAGGATATGGTGGGTTATGTTTATAAAGTTTTATCGTTAAAGCAATAAGCAGTGAGATTTTTTTCTAGCAGTCTCAAACAATCTGTTATGCAGTAGGACGTTGTCCCTACATCAAAGGTCTGGTAGCCTAACCTGCCTAAGCTGTAAAATAAGCAAACGACATAAAGTAATAATACAGTAGATCTTTTACTGTTTGCTGGAGCTGGATAGTATAACATATGCCTCTCCAATTTTCTTAGGTAGCTTGTCAGCATTCACGTGGAAGTCTTTCATAACCTCTTTCTAAATATGAGCATCCGCTCTACTCACTTCTTGCAAAACACTCACCAGCCTGCATTTTAAGATAATCATTAAACACGTTATAATCATCGTCTGTCTCATGTAACAAATAAGTAATGAATTAAAGCACATAACCAACTTAGAAACATGCTGCCTTTGACCTCTTATGTTCATATATTCTTTGGTGTACGTTTTCCTACTTTGAGTTTCTCTATAAGCAAAATAGCTAAGTCATTTTTTATATAACTTGCTGACAATATGAACCGCTACTTATTCACATAACCAAGTAGCCAACATTTAAAACACAATAATTTATTGTGATGTACTTAAGAAGTTTAAATAAAAATCCTACATGTTCCTTCACTCATCTTTAAATAAAAATCCACAGTAGACCTCTTGAGCCAAAGCCACATTGTTAACATACATTAAAAGAGTCCGAGTAAGATTGTCCTAAGCAAAAATGCAGTACTCAAGAAATGGACGGCTCAGGATCACCCACGGAGAACCTAAAATATCAGCAGAAGATTTGTAAGCTATTAGATTTCCATAATTGCATGCAATAAAAGCATTAACGGGCATAATGGGCTACAGGAAAAAAATGTGAAATACTTATAGTTTTAAAAAGGGTCAACTCAGGTTCACTTGAAACACACTCTCCAAACTTTTTGATTTTCCAAAGCAATTACAGAAGCTAAATATCATTTCAAATAGAATGATCTAGGAGTTTTATAAGTGCACCCATATTTCAGTTCGTTAAAAAATGCAAAGGCGAATCACTTACCATTCAAAACCTAAAGCATCATACCTGGACTCATTTAAATAAGACTCGCTTACATTAGCGAAACTCTAGGCGGGTTCACTTTCACCACGAACCCAAAATCTTTATGTTTAGGCTTTGAGCTCTGGTGCAGATCAATATTAACAATCTCACCATACTTTTCACAAATCTCCTTCACCTTCTCCTCATTCTAATCTTTTGTGAGTCATGCCACATGTACCCGATTGACCTAGAACAATATAAGACACACAGGAGTCATATTAGGATAGAAATGAGCAATATTTAGTTTCATCGATTGGCATTTGACTTTAAAACATATAATTGATAATTTTAAACTATTACCTGAGGCACATCTTCATCATTTAAAGGTTTAGTTGATTGTTCAAAAGAAACCTTAGCACTCACATCACGCCCAAACACTACATCTGGCTTTTTTAGACGTTGAAGCAGGAGGCTCAGATAGGCCACGAATCAAGTATCGAAGATGCACCCTCCATGGTTGCGAACGCAATAAGTTGCCACACCAAGCTGCGGATGATCTTAACTTTTTCGAAGGCTTTCAAACTCATCATAGCCTTTCACAATCGATATCGTCACAAGACTCATGAAATAGAGAACGAGCAAAAAATCACCATGGCTGCTAGCCTCGAAAGCTCGCACTGCCACGATGCATATAGACAATGCCAACTCTATCGAACTCATTCAAGCTCATAACATCTAATCACAATCGTTATCACTATGACGATTCTTATCACGTAGGAAAATTTTGAGAGATTATATAACATATTAACATCTGTCATATTGTAAGTGGCAAAACATAATTCAAGCGTCCCTACATGCAAAAAAATGGAAGGGGTCAAAACTTTGCAAATTTAGAAATAAGATGTTGAGCAAATAGTATAATGTTGAGATGGAATAAAAAAACATTTGGGACAACACTTCAATGTCGTATTGTTCAGCAAGCAAGCAACACGACCAATATATGACCACACTTTTTTGTTCTAAGAGGGGAGAAAATTTATATAAAGTAATTATTGTATTACTTTGTGAGGTTGCAAAAAGAGTCGTAATAAAGGTGTGACGTTGTACATGTAAACTTACAGGTTTGTCATACCGATTACAACCCCATTATAAATTTATATAAAAGGCAGCAACTGCTATTAATACGCTCCTTTAATGCACGGGTCAACTCGCCGGAACCCGCCACCCGTTGATTACAATACTATTACCTTTATTTCCCAGATACGTGTAATCGTTGCCTATAACATTAATACATATAAAACTATGCTTTTGCTAAACCAAAATAGTAAAATGGTTTGGCTCTGATTTAAGAGTGCATGATCGGGGAAAAGGAAGTTCGACCCGCCATGGCTGCAAACATAATTCTCGCAGTGTTGCCATGCCAAGATACGGGACGTTTTCACCCGTGGTGATCCAGCAAGCAATTAAAGCTAGGAATCTATACACGCATAGAAGTTATAATATTATATTCATCGCCAATGTGAGCCGACATGATGCATATAAAGCGAATAGCCACATTAAGACTTGTGATCGTAAACCAAGCCAAATGGCAGTAGTGTCACAAAAATGCATAAACCGCAAACAACGATAACTTTCAAATTCAGTGTTTTTTTTACAATATGTACGTCATGGCTGCAAGCCCACCATGCTTGCCACGCCGCAATACAAACCATCTCATCCCTGCCTAAATCCACTGTAACACGTACCGAACACCCTGGTATGTGCTTAATTACACATACCTTTTTCCATTAAAAACGGACTTAAATGACCAAAAACAGACAAAAACTGCCAAATATATGTTTGTTTTGCATTTGTATTATGCAGGAAACGGAAATCACACAAAAGGACAAAAAACAAAGCCAAAAACGACAAAACTAAGCACGGAATGGAAATGTGTGAAAAGACAAAGCCAAAAAGTTAACCAAGTTAAAAAGTCAACAGAAAAGTCAAACAATCAAAGTCAGAGTCAACTCCGAGAAACTGAATCAAAAAAGAATATAACTTGAGGGACTAAATTTGCCAATTCCTGAAGTTATATTACAAGTAGAAAGAAGACAAGGGCTGATTTTGCATTTTTCTTAAATATAACTCTAGGGGCTGAACTTGCCAATCCCCTAAAGTTGTATTAACCAAAGGACTGTTTTTGAAAATAGAGATATAAGGTTGAGGGGGCATTTCTGCCAAACCCTCAACCTTGTACCACACAAGGACTTCTTTTGCAACAAGAGTATACAAGTTTAAGGGCTTTGTTTGCCAAATCTCAAAACTCTTCCCCTGCTTATACTAACAAACAGAGTATATACTCTTTCCCGCTCAAAGCTCAAAACCCAAGTACTATTCACGAGTCTCCTTCCTCCCTCTTACCCTGCAATACCAAAACCACTCATGGGTAAAACCCACCCCCTCCTCCACTACCAAACCTCAGTCACATGTTGCCATGCCACCTTGGCAATCCTTCACATTTTTCAAGGAAAGACTCATTCGATGGTTGTGATGGATTTCAAAGAAGCACAAGTTGATTTTGATGGCTGGGATTAAGCTTTGGAGATTGTCGCACAAGAAAACACATTTCATTCCCCCTCACAAAGAAAACACAAAAGGAAAGACCCATGAAGTAAGATTTTTTAGCTAGTAAAAGCCCTCTGTATGCTGAGGAAGATCCAGCCTTTTCGTTTAGCTTATTTTTCAGAACTTTAGCTAATGGTCATTTTTTATTCAAGTCTTTAACTCTTTTGAAGGTTTAATGAAAATTTGAAGGTTTTAGTTTAAAATTCTGTTTTATTTATAATCTTTATCTCACACTGTTTTGCTTAAACCTTCTCATAAGTATTCTTTTAAGCTCTTTGAACTCATTAAGCGTTTTAACCTAGCTCTTAAAGATTTTTCAAATACTTAAAGGTCTTTAAGCCCTATTTCATTAAAAAGCACTCATAGGGTGTCAAATATGAATGGAGCACATGGTAGGATTGTGGAAGTCCCATGGTTTAGAGCCTCAGGGACCATCTAAGAGTGGTTAAACACTGAATGAGTGTTTAACTTCTGTTCCAAAAGCTAGGACCTTTGTAAGTTTCCATTTATAATTTTTAGCTTATTTTTACCGTAGCATTGGCTTATTAGTGCTTATTCTTGTGTATCTCTGTGTTCTATGCTTATTTAGAGCTCCATCTTTTAAGTTATAGTCATTTATTTAGTGTTAACAATATTCTGTCTTAAAAAGCTTAAAACTGCTCTTTTGTTCACTTAATTATAGGACTAATATGGTTGTAAAGGTGTTATTATTGCTATAAATGCAGTTGGATAATCTGTTTGCAATTTCTCACATAACAACACTTTTTATTCATTTGAAAATATCCCAAAACCATTTTTAAAGGGGTTGGACAAGGACTAAAATGGGTCATTTTGGCTCAGCATGGGTTAAGGGACCTTTGACCCATCTTTAGTCAGCTTAAAATAAGCTTTTAGTTTCAAATTTTAAAAAGTTTTATAAGATAGAACTCAGTTTTTTCGAGTGGTTTTCCCTAAATATCTTAAAATTTCAGCTTTCAATTTCAGTTGTAGCTTATTAGAAATTAGTCTTTATAGCATTGCCTTTTAGTGTGTAGTCTATTTCTTAATTTTGTAGTTATACTTCAGTAGTCAATGTCCCTAGTTAATCACTTGTTTTCAATTTGCATTTGCCAATAAGTCGTCGTTTACATCATTAAAAAAAACAAAAATTAGTGTTTCAGCAAAAAAAAAGCTAGATAGAAAAGAGTTATGGGGGGAGGATATACTTAAATTCCTAGAATAAGTTCTTTGTAGGTCTAAGCATCTAGTTCAGCTTAATTTTCAGTTTTCAAACTTTTGTTAGCTTATTTTGGGATATGCAAATAGCACTTTCTCATTTTCTATCTTCAAAGCCATTTGTCTTTTCCAAAACTTAAAAACTCCACACCATAATTTGTGGTCCATTTTAGGTAGCTTTGCGGTCATCGAGACTTATTGTCATATTTAACGTATTTAGGATTAGGGTAAGAACAAGATAAAAGGTTTTTTCAAAGTTTTGCTTATTTCATAGCTATTTTACGGTCTAAAATCTACTTGCAGAACAAATCCATAAAAATAGATATGTAGCATTTGTGCTTATGGGTGCTTATTCAGTGGCTTATTTAAAAAGTGAATAGTGAGCGTATAAGGTCTCTTAGGGAGACTTATTTCCAAAAGCTCACTTTATTTTGGCTTATTGGTGATTTGCGCTTATTTTCATTTGCTTATTTAATAAATTTTGGAAGTTTACCACCTTTGTGCAATTTTGAGTTAATTAAAGTTTTATTGGTAAAAAGCTTTTTGATGATTAAGCACATTATAAGCATTCAAAACATCTTCCTTTTTGAATTGGACTATAATTTGAAGCTAAACTTCGCAAAATTACCAAAACCAAATTTTATTCTATTTGTCTAGGCAGCAGATATTAATCCCTATTTTGGCTTATTGAGGTGCTTATTTTTAAAGGTGCATTGAGTTAAAGTTGCTTAAAAACCCATGTCATGAACAACTTTCGTGTTTTGCGTTTTGGCTAAAAACGACTTTTTAAAATCATCAATTTTTTTGGGACTTGGACTGAAAATCGATTGGGGTTCAGGTTAGAAAAAAAATAATTTGGTCTTTTGTCACAAATAGTCCCTGTCCGTTAGTCCTGTTAGTTTTTAGTTTAAATATTTAGCTAGTTAGTTTTTAATTAGTTTAATTAAGCTTTAATCATTAATATAAGTTAGGGCTTTTATTTTTCTTAATTTTCTGCACTTTTTCTCCATCTAGTGTAATATTTTCATGAAATTTTATTTGGTTAATATTTTTAGCTCTAGGATTATTTTTGTAGTTTTTAATCATTTAAATCTTAAAAAATTCATAAAAAATAAAATAATTATCCCAAAAATATAATTTTTTTTTAATTTCTTTTTTTATCTAGTTTGTAGGAAAATTGTTAAAGTTTTCGTAGGGTTAATTTTTCAAAAATTCAATTTTTTAAAGAACGGGTTTTGACCCGTTTACATTTGATCGTTTTTTGTCCTAACGACCTCCTTTCGTTCTAGTTTTTTTTTAAACTTTCGATTGTCCATTTAGAAACACATTTCAAAAAGAAAAATTTCATCTTGGTTTAAATTGCAAAACTTAGGTTTTTTAAACCTCGCCGTTTTTAACATTTTACGTCGACTTTGTTGAATTAAATTGTTCTAGCCTTTTTCCGGTTTTTTAGGTTTCCTTTCAATCGTTTTTCAATTTTCAACTTGTAGTAATAAAAACCAATCATTAATTTATCATATTCAAACACCGATCACAATTCTCTTGCGATGTTCCATTCAAGCCTCGTTAGGAACTAACGACCCGGAACTCAAAAACTTCCGGTTACATATAAATTTAATTTAGTGAATTTTGACTTATTGCCTGGTCAAAGGCAATTGGTTTGGATTTGCCTATATAAATATAATAGATATATATATATTATTGACGAATCAAATTTTTGGCGCCGCTGCCGGGGAGGCTGAAAACGATTATCGTTACGTTTGACAATTTGTTTTTGAATCTGTGAATATTTTCTTCTACAAAAATATAAAAAGTACAAAAATATTTTTTCATTTTTCTTTCATCAAGTATAATTTATCAGATAAAAAACAAAAAGAAAAACCAAAAAAAATATAAAAACATGTCCTTAATCAAGAATTAAATGCACAAATTGGTATAAATACCATAAATATAATATCTCAATTGAGGTATTATCATATTAACTTCCGGTGAACGTTGGTTCCCAACGTCGATCAAAAGATTTAAAAACTTCCAAGTGTGGTCTCTTACGACGTACGCTCACCTCGAAAGTTAAAACAGACAAAATAGTGGGTAAATAAGGAGGGTTGTTTCCGTGAACTATGACCCGAAAGGAAACATCAAACAAGCTTCGCGCTATTCCTACTCCTCCGCTCACCTGTGTGTTTATCTTTTTTTGAGAAGCTACCGTGAAGTAAGTAGATTAATTTGGTTGAAAATTTGTCTTATCTCATTGTCCTTAAAATCAATTGTGAATAAATCATTGAAAAAGCAAAAAAATAGTGTATAATTTTCTGGTTATATTTTCTGTTTTTTGTGCATGCGCATCGTTCTCAACCCGTAAACGTCCGACAACAACTAGTCCGACAAACTTCTGTTGAATCACCAAAACTTGAGAACCAATACAATCATCAAACTTTTCAATTCTCCCATAGTTTTACATGGCATAATCGTACTAATTCGCAATTTGCTCAAGCACCCACCGAGTTACGAGGATGCGATCCGTGTTCCCGAAATACCGCGAACAACTTTGAGAGCAAGCAGGGACTACTTAATCTTTTCAAAACAACAATTTTTTAGACATGATAAAGAAGACCTCATGCTCACCTCCGATCTTTCAACAAGATCACTCTACCGATGAAGTTCCCGAACGTCCCGAGTATGTCCGGAAAAGCTTTGCTTTTTCCCAATTTCCCTCGAGGAGCACCCGATTTGGCTTGAAAAAAGCCCCCCCCTCGATCGATTCTTACAGGGGATATCTTGTTTCGAAATTCCATTAACAAATTTCTTCCCTCCTCTAAAACACAATCTTCGAAAATGAAATCACAGATTTTTAACAAAAATTTGATGAAACGTTTTACGAGGCATGGAACCGATTTCATGATCTTCTTAGGGGCTGCCCCGCATCCTGGGTTTCAGTAATTGCATCAACGCATACTTTCTAAATGCCCTAAATTCGAATGAGACAAGAATTCATTGAACTCCGCTGCAGTGGGTAACTTTTGGATAAAATGCCTCGAGAAAATGCATAAAACTCACGAAAGCATATCCAAGTACGTCATCACGAAGCAATAGGCATCCGTGCCAAAGTGAGTACGAGCTCTTCTACCCCAGCAGTTTCATCCGATGTTGTTGAGCTAAAAGATATGGTTAGAGCATTAATTCTCGATAAAAAACCAAACCCCAGCTCCCGTAAAAGCGTTGAGCAAAGTTGTGTAACTTGTGGGGACGTCATTCTACCAAAATTATCCCACCACGCGCGGCAACAATTCTTATCGCGAGACCAATATCCAAGAGTATGGGTCCACAAGCCGCTGCGCAAATTTTCAACCAAGGAAAAATCGGTTACCGACCTCAGATGGTGGCAAATCAAATTCGACCTCTTCGGTTTTCTCGTTCAAGCCAACCAGGAAAATAATCAAAACAATTTTCAATCGGGAGACAATTACAATCAAAACCGAGGGAACAATTTCAACCAAAGCCAAACTTCCTTCCCAGTAATCAACCAACCAGCTTACCAAGCTCCTGTCCTCAGACATCATGGTGTGTCCAAAACTGGATTTTGGACAACTACGTCAGGCTAATGATGCCCGTTTCTGAGGAACATGCAAAACCAAGGCCAAACCTTGCAAAACCAAATGGCCAATTTAACAGACATGCTTTCCAAGTTCGTGACTTCTAATACCGCCTCTACTTCAGGTTTGGGAACTCTCATCGGGTAACACCATTACCAACCCGAAGAAGATTTAAAAGGTATCACCACCCGAAGTGGTGTTGCATATCATGGACCCGCGATTCCTTCTACATCATCTTCTCCTCCGAAAGTGATAATCGTGATACCGAGGTTACGAAGAACACGAGCTTCCTACTAAATAACGGAAGCACGAAGACGCCAACTCCGTAGTTCAATCTAATCGCAAATTCCAACTTCCGAGCCCGTTGTTGATCCCGTTAGTGCTCCGATGCCTAACCAACGAACATCAATTCCGTTTCCTTCAAGAAGAAATGATGAAAGACGCCGTGAAAAAGCTAACGATCAAATTGAGAAATTCTACGAAATTCTTTAGAGAATTTGATTTTTGAATTAGCTTTACGTGCCCTTGACCGATGCCAAAAAGATGCCTCGACTCTAAAAACTTTAATCGGAAACAAAGAAAGTTAGTGAAATGGCTAGAACTCCATTTAAACAAAATGCTCAGCAGTCATCCTAAACAAGTTACCGAAAAAACTTGGAGACCCTGGCCGATTTCTTATTCCATGTGAATTTTCTGGGATTAATACATGCAACGCCTTGGCCGATCTCGGCGCAAGCATTAATCTTATGCCATATTCCATCTGGAAAGATCTCTCTCTTCCCGAACTAACCCCAACTTGCATGACGCTAGAGCTAGCGGACCATTCAATCACTGAACCGATCGGTATCGCCAAAGACGTCCGTTTAATGGTGGGAAAGTTCATTTCCACAGATTTCGTGGTCATAAGATTTTGAACCAGACCCCTGAGTACCTTTAATTCTCGGGAGAAGTTTCTTAAAGACCAGTCGTGCGTTGATAGATGTTTACGAAGGTGAAATAACCCTTCGTGTTGGCAAAGAGGCCATCACCTTCAATCTGGACCAAACTTCGAGATACACGGCTAATTACAATCATATGACGGCGAACCGAATCGACGTCATTGAGAATTGCATGCAAGAATGACTCTCAAGAAGTCTAGGTTTTTCTGAATTCAGTTGCAATACGTAATCCGTCTCCATATGACTCCAATTGGTCAAATTCTTCAGTCAAATGTACACGTAATATATCTGGTTTTTATATAAAGCGTAAGGTACACGTGTTTATGCAGAGAGTAAATAGAGCTTTCACGATTAAAGTTTTATCTAAATTCCCAAAATGGCCAGGCTATACTTATCATGATTATATTGAAGTATGGAATAAGGCTTTCCTACTAAGGGCTTTTTCCCATACCTGGTTTTTTCACTTTTCAGAAGATTTCTCTTTAGAATACCCAAGATGGTTTATACAATGGTTTCAATATTTTGGTATTATTCCAGAAAGTTTTCCTCCAAAAATATTAGCAGGATATGAACATTTTAAAGAATTATTTAAACAAGAAGAAGCTCCTATGTTCGAATATACTTTACAATTTGCAGCAGTTTTTAAGTTACCATGGATCATGTCTTTTAATCATAAAAAACAAGAAAGACAAGGAAATTTCCCACCATCACTTATAAGACAATTCAGCGTTAAATGGTGGAAACAAATAGAAGATAAACAAGCTAGTAAAGAAGCAGTTATTAGGTACTATAATGATATTACAAAAGGGTCCCTTAGTCCATCCAGTTCAACAAGATCAATGATAAAAGATGATAATGAAGATATTGCCAGAAGAATCAGAGATTGTAAAGAAGAAGATTTAGCAAGAATTATTAGTGAAATCAGAAGTTCTCCATCAACCAGTGAAGATTTATTTCAAGACTCGCAAGACCCTTATGATATGTAATAGAAATAAGTAATATGTAATATGTAATAGAATTAAGATATTATAGAAGAAGATGTAAGCAATGACGAATTATAGAAGACAGCGCAAAAGCAGATACATTATTAAAGAAGACAGCACTTACAAGGACAGCTCAAAAGCAGAACAATTATTAAAGAAGACAAAAGACAGCAGATATTCACGATAAACAAATTATTACAAGAAGACAAGAAGACAGCTCATTTAGCACGATGAAAAGAAGATGGCAATAATTCAGAATTAACCTACAAGTGCCGGTCATCAAGATATTTCAAAGAAAGAACAACTATAAAAGAGAAGACATACCTCAGAGTTAGACAGACTTCATTTTATGAAGAAAAACCCTAAACTTATACTATCAACCTCCCAATGTTCAAAAAGTCTCGAATTTCAAATTATATTATCTCCATTATCTTTAGAACAGACGATAAATCAGATTTCTACTCAAGATTGTAATAATTCAGATTTCCATTATATTAAAGATTTTAAAGGTATAAATTTATAACAGATTTCTATATTCAGTTATATTGTTTATGTTGTTATTACTTAATTAAAACTTTTTATTTCAATCTAGTTATTTTTTGATCCTGTCTCTTACTATTGGTATAATGTGTATATATATGTATATATATGTATATATATATATATATATATATATATATATATATATATATAATATATATATTATCTATAGAGTGTGTGTGTGTGTGTGTGTGAATCAATCATCTTTTTATACTCTCTCAAAAGTCAATAATGGAGAAAAAACCCTAACTCTTTGCGATTCAATTCACCATCTCTTATTTTTCATAAATCCTTATAACGAGTGTGGTTTGTGTTTTAATCCTTGATTATTAACATATAATCGTGCTTTTTATTTAATTCTTGTGACGATTTGGTCTAGGTTCTTTGATTTTAGGGTTTTCTTTTATTCGGTCGATTTAGGGTTTCTACCATGGAAGCTGGTTAGATTATTGTGGGTATTCAAGTGAGTTATAGCATTCTGCTAGAATTCTTATCGTTAAAGTTGTAGGCGTAGTGACTTTTGATTTAATTGTATATGTTCTTGTCGTTTATTTGATATTAGAGTTATGGCGGACAAGGGTTCCAAGGATATGAAAGAGACATATGCTGCTAGGGTTAATCTTGAGGCATCGCAAGAGCAAACGCAGAGTTCGAGAGCAGCAGTAGTAGGTGTGCAACAAAGCAAAGCTACTAGGGTTTTGTTAAACCCTAGTCATGGCGTTGATGATCCTGATTCGAACATGATATTCGATACCTATGTGAGGGCAACAGATTACACCAATTCTAATAAGGTTACAGCTAATGATTACAATAAGAGTATGAATGGTGATGTTATTAAAGAATTATTTGGCGTGTCACTTACTACTCCTAAGGATATCGATACTTTCACTAGTGACCTTGAATCGGGCAAATACGAGGTATGGTCGGAATTGACTAGAGAAAAGCGTAACGAGATAATGGACACTATTTGGTCTATATGGAAAACTCTTATGGCTGGAATTCCCACTGAGACAAATGCTAATTCTATGCCTAGTAAGGTTTCTTCTAGTGACCCTATTGTTCAATCTGTGTTTATCCATGAAGAAACCAACTTCCTATGTTGGTGCAGCGGTAGGAACGAAATCGGAACCAAGTAAGTCCAAAGCTAACTTCCGTTCTTTATTTTCTGAAAATATTTGTAAAGGTGCTAAATTCTCTATACCGAGAAAGGTTGTTGAAACGGTTAGTACCCGATTTGATAATACTTTATATGGTTATTTTATTGGTAAACGTATTACGTTTCCGGTTGTGGAGTACTATGCTCGTAATAATTGGGGCAAGTACGGTTTGACAAGAATAATGATGAATCCAATGGCTTTTTTCTTTTTTAAATTCAAAGCTGATGTTCTAGAGAACGGGCCATGGATGATCCGTAATAGTCCTATCATTATGAAGAAATGGTCTATAGATAGGCGCTTATGTAAGGAAGAATTAACCCGTATTCCGGTATGGGTTAAAATTCATAATGTTGCTATTCAGGTTTTTTCCGAAGATGGATTAAGCATTACATCATCTCAAATATGTAAGCCCATTATGCTTGATTCCTATACCTCCTCGAAGTGCATTGAATCATAAGGGAGAAGTAGTTTTGCCCATTGCTTGATTGAAATTGATGCGGAGGATGTTCTTAAAGAGAGTCTTACTCTGGGTGTTCCTTTAATTGAGGGTTCGGGATTTACATGTAACATTCCGTATTTTTAAGTCATTTACGACGTCATCTATTTTACAAATTATTTTTAGTACGCGTTTACTTTTAATTCTTATTATATAGTAAAATCGCTTAAACTAAAAATCAACAATTACACTTAAACGAACACCCAAACAATTAGAAGTAGTATTTCGTCAAGCAAGCCAATATATACTTTTAGCTAACAGTATCTTATCAACTTTTTATATTTCATTTTTATTGGTTGCATAAAACGTTTACGTTTCACAATTTAATACGTTTAGGTATTCCCGGAATCACCAAAACTTTTCTACGCTTCAACAAATACCTATGTTTATATATAATAGCACGAGTTAAACTTTTCGAAAAGACGATAATGTTACCTTGAGAACTCCCACATTCATCGACTTAGAGCCGGAACCTACATCTAAACAATAGAACAAAACATTCACATACTTATACAAATTATCTTATGTTTGAATAAAACTACCAACTTATAACATTATCAAATATACTTTCATTTCATTATGACAAATAAAAAGAACTAGTCTAGAAGAGCCTCTACTTGATTTCATAAGGATAACATCTTTCTTTAGGGAACCAATATAACACAATTCTCTTTAAAACCATGGGAATGATCCTTTCTTTTTGGAGACAAAGACCAATAGACTTCCATTTTTACTCTAAAGTATTCGTGACTAGTCTTTAGATATACAAGCTTTAGCTAGCATATTATACACACACTTCTCACTTCCAGTGTAATAAACTTAAAAACTCTCTCCCCCTCCTGCCTTTAGCTCACGACAACACCAAGAACAACATACAAATCCATACTAAATTTTAGTTTTAACCTTTTACATACGTGCATTCCAACAACAGATCTAAGATGTCCTAAGGTTTTAGAAGGTTGGTTTAAGTTACAAGGGTTAATCAGCATAAGCAAGATTAGGGTTAAGGTTTCTTTGATCTTGCAAGCTTTGTTTATAATCTAAACAAGTTTAAGAACAGATTTCTCATCATCATACATCACCATGAGTTATCTAAAACACCTTTATGCTTTTAACTTTATCATTTTATTGTGTTAATAAGTTCTATGTAGTGAAATCACCATTAGGTTACTTTTAAACATGTAAAACATATTTTTGCTTGTGATTATAATTTTGTACACTTATTCATGTGTTATGTGGTTGAATATATCATGGACTAATGGACATAATAATATGTATGACATATGATAATAAGGGTTGTAATGGACTTGTAACAAAGTGGTTAAGCTAAAAAGTTATAAAAACGACTTTTAAACACATTTTGAGAAAACTCATTTAGGGGCTGTTTGAATTCGAAAATTTACACCTATATTTTATGATTTTATAAGATACTACATGTCCCAAGGATCGTGGGCATGTAAAGAACTCGAAAAACCGATTTATAACGAAGGAGATACGACGATTACAAGTTTACGATAATTAATACTTTTATAAAAATAATTTTATAAAAAGTTACTGTTCATCTGGGACTTTATTTTTGGAAAAACATCATAAATGAATAGAACATTTAAATACGAAGACTTGCTCGAAAGAATCGCTAAAAACGGAGTTAAAACGAATAAGTTACGACATTTACGAGATTTACGATAACTAAATCTATAAAAATAAATATATAACTGTTATGAACAGTAAAATCACTATTCATGACAGAACACAATCAAAAATTATGAAAATGTATATTAGAAACTCGTCTTAATAACAAGCTGACATAGAAACGAAAGAAACGCGAACTTACAAAATCAGAAGTTTACGCAGTTTTACTAAAGTATACTTATAAACGTTTTTGCTTTATAAATATGATTTCACTAAAACGATTAGATAGTGATGTAGATATATATAATTATATGTGGTATTAGTTAATCAAAGTACTATATTACTAGGGAGTTTCATAATGAGGCCTTTTCGGTGTGGCGTATCGACGAGTTGTTGGATTTACGATTTAAAGTGTCCTAGCTCCTCATACGTCACTACATGACCTCTTAATTATGATAGCCCGAACGATAGTATGAGGAGCTATACGACCTATAAATAATCAAAGTGTTTAGTACTTATACGACCTATATTGGGTTAGGTTGCCTTCGGATTACTTCGTGACACATTTTTCTATTGTGAATACCTGTTGATTACCATTCACTCGAGGTGAGTTCATAGCCCCTTTTTACTATGTGATAGTTTTACAAAATCTACAGGGTGAATTTCATTGCTTGTTTTACTATTGGACACAAGTGTTTTTCTAAGTGTTTTCAAAGTGTTTACAAAGTGTATGCTATCCAAATTTCTGCCTAAATATTATTGCTAAGTGGTATGTGCTTAATTACACATACCATTTTCCATTAAAAACGGACTTAAATGACTAAAAACGTACCAAAAATACATTGTATTTGTATGTTTTGCATTTGTATTGTGCAGGAAACGGATATTCAAGAAAAGGAACAAAAAGAAAGCCAAAATCAAACAAAACCGAGCACGGAATGGAAAAGACAAAGTCAAACCGAAGCCAAAGTCAGTCAAAGTCAGAAAGCCAACCCCGACAAAGTCAAAAGTCGACCAAGTGAAGAAAATACAACTTGAGGGACTAAAATTGCCAAACCTCAAGTTATATTACTAGAATAACAAGACAAGGGTTGAAATTACAAATTGGGTGAAGAATAACTTGAGGGGCCAAAGCTGTCAACCTACACAAAACCCATTTTTCCCGCCCAACAACAAAACCCAGGTACAACTAAGGGATGTCTTCCCATGCTTTTACCCTACAAACCACTCAACACCCTGGATAAATCATTTCAACCACTCTACTATTCCCTCCCCCTATACTTATAATTGCCATGTTGGCAATCCCTCACCATTTCCAAGTGATTTCGATGGATGTGATTGACTCAAAAGAAGCACAAAAGAAATTGAAGGCTGGGATTCGTCTAAGAATGCTCTCACACAACAAACAACATGTGTTTTTGTCTCACAAAAGAAGCGAACATCCTGGAAGACCAAGGATAAGAAACTAGTATAATTAGGACCCTTTTGTAAGCCAAAAGGCAATTCTAGCTTAGTGTTTTTAATTGTAATTATAAGAATAGCACAATTTAGGGTCATTTTCTAACAGATTATGTGCAACTGTCTCTTTCAGCTTTGAGTATATTGTTTTAAGAATAAATTGAGCATGAGTTTATGATGAAATCCAAATGCTTGAATTCCAAGTTCTCAAGTTAATTAACCAGTGTTAATTGTGTATTTAAAAGCTTTCAATATAGCTTAATACGACTGTTTTAACAAATAACTTAAAAAGGGTAAGTATTAGGAGAAATAAAAAAAAAGTCACCCAAAATTACCACAGCTTACTTTTTTTGGATAATAAGCAAATACAAAAGATGTGCTTAAATGGGACATTAACTAGCTTGTCTTTGACAAGCTAGAGCTTGGTAGATCAGCTTGTAAAAGCTTAAGTAGCCAGCCCTGTTTAAGCAAGGTGTTGTAAAGTCTCAATCTTTTATCTCGAATTTCTACTGATTGCAAGAACCTGCTTACAAAAGCTTATTTGTTACTTATATTTGCTTATTTATGCTTTATATGTTGTTTAGCTGCTTATCCTGCTTAATTACATTCAAAAATAATTTGGGCAACTTGTCCCTAGTTAGTACTGGTAGCAGTTGTAGTTAATACTGTTTAGATAAATTTAGCTTTATATAATTGCTTATCACTGATTGAAATCGTGCTCATAAGTACTTTATTTTGTCATTCGAATAATCTGTTTTTAACAAATTAGGATCCAATCAGCTTGAATTAAAATGACTTTTGAAAACTTTAAGAGGTTTTTTAGAACTACGTACTAACTTAGAACTAGCGGTACTAACCAAAGATACGGTACTAACGCCCCAAGTTAGTACCGGTAGTTTGACACTGTTGGATTTTTAATTTGCGATTCTAGTGCTTATTCGCTATTCTTGTGCTTATTTAGGCTTAATATTGATGTGTGATTTATCTTTTGTTTGAGATATCCCTGTCTAACTCTCATCAAAAACACTTAAAAAGCCATTTCAATTCAAAGGGGTTTGGGTTAAAGACCCAAAATGGGTTAATCAAATGGTTAATAAGAATCTGAGCTATCTGTGAAAATTCTCACAAGAGCATGAACATGTACATAAACTTAGGCGCTCCAAGTCATAACACATGGCGTCACATAATAAGCAGCTTGAATCCACTGTTATATCATAGCTTTACCTAGATGCGCTCCTTTTATATATCAAACATATGTCAAATTTGTGGTGTTTTTATGGTTTGTGCATGCATAATCTTTGATTGTATGTTTGGGTATTGTTTAAGAGTAGCTTAATTTTCATTTTCAAAGCTTTTTGTTAGCTTATTTTGGATCTGCAAATAGCACTTTCTCATTTTTCAAATCTGTAAAAGCCATTTTATCTTTTCAAAAACTTAAAAACTCACACCATAGCTGCTGATTTTGGTCCATTTTAGGGTAGCTTTAGGTCATCTTAGGAGCTTATTTTCAGTATTTAAATTATTTAGGATTAGGGTAAGAAGGCTAGATAAAAGGTTTTCAAAGTTTTGCTTATTTCAGTAGCTTATTTTAGGTCTAAAAGTGCTTACTTTCAGAAAAATCCAAAAAAATAGTAGTGTAGTCATTTTTGCTTATTGTGCTTATTTTAATGGCTTATTTAAAAAAGTGAATAGGTGGGCTTATTAAGGACTCATTAGTAAGCTTATTTCTAAAAGCTCACTTTTTAGTTTGGCTTATTGGTGATTTTAGCTTATTTTCATTTTTGCTTATTTAGAGAAATTTTGGAGTTTACCACTTTTGATGCAAATTTGAGTTAAGTTAAAGTGTTTATTTGGTAAAAAGCTTTTTGGAAATGGATTAAGCACATTATAAGCATTCCAAAACATATTTCCTTTTTGAATTTGGTCTTAATTTGAGCTTAAACTTCGCAAAATACCAAAAACCAAAATTTTATGCTTATTTCTGAGGCAGCAGCTATTAAGCCCTTTTTTGGCTTATTGAGTGCTTATTTTTATAAGGTGCCTTTGTTAAAGTTGCTTAAAAACATGTCATGAACAACTTTCGTGTTTTGCGTTTTGGCTAAAAACGACTTTTTAAAATCAGCACTTTTTGGGGACTTGGACTGAAAATCGGGATTGGGGTTCAGGGTAGGAAAAAAAAATTAATTTGGTCTTTTGTCACAAATAGTCCATGTCGTTAGTCCATTGTTAGTCCTTGTTAGTTTTAGTTTAAATATTAGTTAGGTTTAGTTTTAATTAGTTTAATTAAGCTTTAATCATTAGATATAATTTAGGGCTTTTATTTTTCTTAATTTTCTGCACTTTTTCTCCATCTAGTGTAATTTTTATGAAATTTTTTGGTTAATATTTTTAGCTCTAGGATTATTTTTGTAGTTTTTAATCATTTAATTCTTAAAAAATTCATAAAAAGTAAAATAATTATCTGAAAAATATAATTTTTTCAAAATTTTTTTTTTCTTTTTTTATCTAGTTTGTAGGAAAATTGTTAAAGTTTTTGTAGGGTTAATTTTTCAAAAATTCAATTTTTTTAAAGAATGGGTTTTGACCCCGTTTTTCTTTTTACTCGTTTTTGGTCCAAACGACCTCTGTTTTCGTTCTAGTTTTTTTTTAAACTTCGTTATTTGTCTTTTAGAACACATTTGAAAAGAAAATTTTAGTCTAGGGTTTAAATTGCAAAACTTAGGTTTTTAAACCTCGCGTTTTTTTACATTTACGTCTACGTTTTTGAATTAAATTGTTCTAGCTTTCGTTTTTAGGTTTCCTTTAATCGTTTTTGCATTTTTAACTTGTAGTAATAGAAAACCAATCATAATTTAGTCATATTCAAACACTGATCATCAATTCGTCATTCGATTTTCCATTCAAGCCTCGCTGGGAAAACCACCCGGGAACGCAACGTTCCGGTTTACTACTTTGATTTTATTGAGACTTTCGAGGCTATCCTTATATATATTTATAAATATTTATATTTATATTATATATTTAAGGTGTAGTTTCGACGCGATCAATTTTTGGCGCCGTTGCCGGGGAGGCTGAAAAACGATTATCGTTCCGTTTGACAATTTGTGTTTGAAATTGTGAATATTTTCTTCTATAAAAATATAAAAAGTACAAAAATATTTTTCATTTTCTTTTATTAGTATAATTATCATATAGAAACAAAAGAAAAACCAAAAATATAAAAACATTGTCCATAAAAAAAAAAAAATTAAAAAAAATCACAAATTGGTAAAACTACCAAAATATAATATTCTCAATGCATAGTTTAGATCTTAATTTCTAGCTTATTTGCTTCTTCATATATGTTTAATGTGGTTGCTATAAGCTGTCTATCATCTGGTTATTAATCTTTGCTCATTAGTTTTCATATTTGCTAGTTTGAATGAAATCTGTCTTTGTTAAAGGAGTGTTTGGCAAAATAACATAAGCTATAGTAAATTGTTTGTGGCCTTGTGATCTTTGGTTGTTAAGTTTAAGCTTTCCAATAAGTTTGTTTAAGGTAGTTTTATAAGCTAGGATAGGAGTTATTTAGGGTTTCATAAGTTAGCTTAGTTTATGTTCAAGTCTGTTAGGTGTAGTTTGCATATTAAGCTCAAATAATTTCTATTAGTTGCATTAGGTGTTATTAGTTTTAGTTTTTAGTTTTATGCATGTTAGAATGGTGTCAAAAGTATTGCATCAGTAGATTTTGAGTTTTGAATCATATGCTTGTCAACTGCATCAGATTAGGAAGACAGCTTTAAAACATTTGCTAGCTTCATTTTCAAAGGGTTAAAGTATAGTTTAGGTTTTAATTTTTATAGCACAAGAAGGTCTTATGTCATTAATCAATTGCCTCAATTTGCTTTGTCAAAATAATGTCATTTGCTTATCTGATTTTAAGCTGCAACATTGATTTTTGTCCTTTTCAATTCTAAAAGCAAACTCATCATTTTCTGTTTCTTCTGTCTGTTTTCAACAAGTTTTTTTCTATAAGCTCTTGTTTGCAAAAGTTCTTTCAAAAAGCTATTTTACATAGCATTTAAATCCATGTTTCAGAAAAAAGTAAGTCTCTAATCATGAGGAGCTTATTTGGTTGTTGAAAATTAAGCTCAAAGTGTGTCTAAGGGACTGTTTGGTTTTAAGTGTTTTTTATAAGTGCTTATTTTGAATTTCTAGCTTATGGCTTATTCTGTGTGCTTATTCTTGTTCATTTAGCTTTTAGGTTAGAATTAGCTTATTATTATCTTAATTTGTCATAAACTTTAGCTTATTTAGTCTTTTAGATTAATAGTTTAAGAAAAATTTCCATTGTAGGTTTAGCTTTTTTTATAGCTTTTAAGGTAGTCCTTAGCTTTAGCTTATTTTAGTCTAGTAGCTTATTTTTAGTTTTATATTAAACAACAAAAATATAGTTGCTAAGTAGTAGTTTTTTTGTCATATTATAGCTATTTTAACAAGCTTATTTTGGGCTTTTTTCACAAAAAGTTTCTTTTATTAGAAATGCTTTTTTTCAGCTGTTTCTAAATTTTTTTGTTGTTTTAAGGTTTTATTAATAAAAAAAAGGGGAAGGTGGAAATCGGGAGTGAGCAAGGCTCGAACCCCCGACCTCAACACCCTCTACCCTTTTATAACACACACCACACACTCACTGTCACTGCGCCCTGGGGTCTTTTTCGTTAAACTCTTATAACATTTAATTCTTATACACATTTTACCCTCATAAGCTTTATAAGCTGTTTTAGCTTATTCCGTGGCTTATTCTTTAAGCTGTGTAATCGAGTTTATTTTTACTAGGTTCTAATTAGTATAAGCTATTTT
>BQNB010067378.1:0-29218 GCA_026074375.1 Tanacetum coccineum | reverse complement strand
TTCAGTTTAGATGTCGTCAGTTCCTGTAAAAGTTTGTTTTGGCATGACAATTAATAAAAGTCAGGGTCAGACATTCAACAATGTTTGTGCTTTTCTTTCGAAGCCTGTATTTACTCATGGTCAGCTATATGTTGTTGCTTCTCATGTTACATCTCGATCTAGTCTTCGTTTTTATATTGACAATGGTGGTTTATGTGCTAATAACCTTACAAAAAATGTGGTTTATAAAGAGGTGTTCTATAATTTTCCTAGAGGTAAATATGTTTTTTACTTGAGATAGTTGTCTATATGAAATTGATTAGTTTTATAATCTATTTTGTATGTGTTGTTTCTATACATTTGTTTTAGTATTTGTACGCATTTATCATTTTAGTTTACTGAATCAATGTGATAATTTTATTTGTCAGTTGTTGGTCGTTCAGAATGACTGGATATTATGATCTATAACAACCCGCAATTTTCATAAATGTAAATATCCATCTATTAAGGTAGTGATTGCTTTCACATCACCTTTCGGGTTAGCAATGGTGTTGCTTGGAAGAGAACCCGAGCCCGAAGTAGAAGCGGTGTTACTATTTACGAATTTGGTGAGCAGGTCCGTTATATTATCATTATCTTTGACGTAGCTCTTAAAGTCAGCCTTTGACACACCATGTGTCTGAGGAGCTGGAGCCTGGTAAGACTGAGCTTGGTAAGCTGGTGGTTGATTAACCGGGGGTCAAAAAATTGGGCCCTGGTTGTAATTATTCCCTTAATTTTGGTTGTAACGGTTCTGATTATTTCCTTGGCTTTGTTGAACGGGAGGAAAACCGGGAGGTCAAACTTGATTTGCAACCATCGAAGGTCGGTAACCGGTATTTCCCTGGTTGTAGTTAACTGCGGTAGCTTGTGACACGTACTCTTGAATATTGTCATGATAAACCTTTCCATCGGTGGCGGGACTATTTCTGTGAGAATGAGCACCACCACAAGTTACATAACTTTCCTCGACTGCTTTTACAGTAGCGGGAGCTTGGGATTGGTTTTTCTTATCAAGAAGCAATGCTTTCACCATGTCTTTAAGTTCAGCAACATCGGGTGAAATACCGGGGGTAGAAGAGCTCATACTCACTTTGGCAACAATGGCCTTGCTTCGTGATTGACGAACTTTGGACTTGCTCTCGATGATTTTTAGGCATTCTCGAGGCATTTTATCCAGAAAGTTACCACCCGCGGCGGAGTTCAATGAATCTTGATCATTCGAGTTCAAGGCATTATAGAATGTATCGAGTTGATGCAATTCTGAAAACCCATGATGCGGGCATGCCCGAAGAAGATCATTGAATCGATCCCATGCTTCATAAAACGATTCGTCAAATCTTTGTTGAAACCTTGTGATCTCATTACGAAGATTTGTCGTCTTGGAGGGAGGAAAAAATTGGTTGATGAATTTCGAAACAAGATCATCCCAAGTTAAAATCGATCGAGGGGGTTCTTTTTCAAGCCAAATCCGGGCTTCCCCCTCGAGGGAAAATGGGAAAAGCATAAGCTTAACCGACGTACTCGGGACGTTTAGGAACTTCATCGTAGAAGTGATCTTGTTGAAATATCGAATGTGAGCATGCGGGTCCTCCTTGTCATGTCCAAAAAATTGTTTATTTTGAACAAGAGTAAGCAAACTATGCTTGAGCTCAAAGTTGTCCGCGGTGATTGCCGGAACAACGATTGCATCCTCGTAACCCTCGGTGGGTGCTTGGAGCATTTCCGCCATAGTACGATTATCGGCCATCGTAACTACGGGAGGGTTGGGAGGTTCTTGATTATTAGGTTTCTCAAGATCAAATGGTTCAACAAAAGTCGGTGTGACTTGTTGTTGTCTACGTCTGCGGGATTGAGAACGAGTGCGCATGCACTAAATGAAGAAAATTTATAATAATTTTTTTGGTTTTTCAATAATCTATTCACAATTTATTTTAACGGACAACGAGATAAGACAACTTCAACCAAATAATCGACTTACTTCACGGTAGCTCTCCAAATGAAAAACGCACAAGTGAGCGGAGGAGTAGGAAAGCGCGAAGCTATTAAAATCCTTTCTCCTTTCGGGTCGTAGTTCCTCGGAACAACCCTCCTTATACCCACCTTATAGTTTGTTAATCAAATCGAGGTGAGCCGTACGTCGTAAGCGACACAAATGGCAAGTTTTTGAATCTTTTGTTCGGGAACTTATTGATGGATAATACTTCAATGGAAAGTATTATATGTTGGTGTTCTTTTACCAACTTGGTGAATTTATTTATTATTTCTTTTTATGGACAATTTTTTTTTGGTTTTTATATGATAATTATATTAATAAAAGAAAATGAAAAATATTTTTGTATTTTTTTTATATTTTTATAAAGATAGAAGAAATATTCACAAATTCAAACACAAATTGTCAAACGTTACGATAATCGTTTCACAGCCTCCCCGGCAGCGACGCAAAAAATTGATTCGTTCAATATTATATATATATGTATATATATGTATGTATATATATATGTATATATATATATGTATGTATATATATATATATATATATATATATGTATATATATATATATATATATATATATATATATATATATATATATGGTCCCAACGAGGTGTGCAATTAAAAATCGAATGACGAATTGATAATCGATGTTTGAATGGAATGAGGTTATGATTGGCTTTTCTATCACTACAATTAAAAATGCAAAAACGATCAAGGTAAACCTAAAAATGATAACAGAAAAGTTATTTAAACCTAAAAACGAGAACGGGACTTTAAAAACGCGAGCTAAAAACCTAAATTATTCAATTTTAATCCTAAAATGATTTTTTAACTTTTAATGGGTCCTAAGTGACTAAAAAGGAAGTTTAAAAAAACTAGACTAAAAACGGAGTTGATTTGAGTTAAAAACAAGAAGAAACGAGAACGGGAACGAATCTCGTTCTTTAAAAAACAAACTATTCCAAAAATGACCCTACGAAAACATTTATATTTTTCCTAGATACTATATGAAAAAATAAAATTTTTAAAAAAAGATTTATATTTTTCTGATTATTATTTTATTTTTTATGAATTATTTAAGTTTTTAATCTAAATAAATTATAAAAAAATATCTACTATTTATAAAAATTCTATAAAAATTTAGAACTAGCTTTAGGTGATAACGATCTATGGAAAATAAATTGGATGAACCAGCTTATTCCAATAAGCTGGAAAAATACGCCAACCGGGCTTATAGGCTAAAAAACGGAGGCCTAAAAATAGCCCTTAAATTACCTTAAAAAACCCACTTGGGATATACGTAGAAGTCCAATGGGCCGATCCGGTAGTGTGTGTGGTGTATAAGAGGGTTGAGGGTGTTGAGGTCTCAGGTTCGAGCCATGCTCACCTGAGACTTCCACCTTCCCCTTTTTTTATTTTTATTTTTAAATTTCTTTTTACAAACTTGTTAAGGATATGAAAATAAGCAATTTTTACAACTATGACTTAATATAAAAGCTTATAAATAAGCTGTAAAAATCAATTACAACAGACAGAATGGCTTAAATGGACAAAGGCTTAAAGGCTTTTTTCTTTTCTGGCTTTTCAGACTTAATAAGCAACTTAAGAAGAAAAATAAGCAAAACTTAGACTCAACTACACCTAATAAGCAAATGCAGATTGGGAATGGACTATGTGCAAAATGATTTTGAAAATTAAGCTTAGTAAAGCATATTAGCTACTAACACAAAAATGTTATAAAAAGACGAGGGGGAACTTTGGGCTTATTTTTAAGCCATTAGACAGAAACTTGGGGCTTATTAACTTACAAATCTTAAAAGATTGACCAAAAGTCTATGTAAAACAACAATCAAAAGACATTTTGAAAGTTAAATAAGTCTTTAAAAAAGATGAGTGAAAAAGCTATGACAGACAGAACTTTTCTTTTTAAACTAAATCTAAATGGCTAAACTAGTTGGCTTTTAAAAGGACAAATAAGCAAGTGAAAAGCAAGATAAGAAAACAAGGACTGCTAGACAAGCTTAAGAGACAACAAGGAACACAAATAAGCAAATATAAACAACTCTATATGCTAGAAATTGGCTTAAAAATCTCAGCAGTACTAACTTGAAAGTTAGTACTGCTGGAATTACACTTGGGTCTGTTAGGCCTATAAAAAGCAAATAAGCACAATGTAATAACATAATAAGAACAAATGGACTTAAATTACACCTAATAAAGCACTTAAGAATGAAATTAAGCTAGGAAAACAGACAAGAAAACATTAATAAGCAAATAAGCAATTGTGAAAAACTAGTCAAATAAAACAGCAAATGGGGCACTTTTGGCTTAAAATTTAAGCACCAAGATGGACTTTTTAAGGTGTTGGTTATTATGGTTATAGAGCAGCTTATGTTTGCTTCTAATAAAAACAATGGATAAGTCTTGAGCTAAAACAAGCACAAAAATGAAGCTTGATAAAATCAGCTTTTTGCACCAGGGGTGCTTTTGAAATGAAATTTTATGGCAGTATTTTTTTTATTTGTTCTTTATACTGCTTTTTTTTTATAGCAGACTCAAGGGCTACTTGAGCCTTGAGATAAGCCCCAAATAAGCTCAAAATGGTCAACCAAGCTAAAACAGATCAAGACAAGCCCCTAATGAGCTTGTGCTCAAAAATTCATAAGCTAAAAACATGTTTTACTTGCTAAAAATTGAGAATTAAAAAGCTACTTATAAAAATTGAAAACTTGACTTTGAAATGTTGGCAGATTTTTAACTAAGCTAAGTTAACCCAAAGAGATTTTGAATACACTACTTTGACACCAAATTAGACATTAAATCACTCTCAAAAGCCAACTTAAACAAGCTTAACCAATTAAGCCCTTTGAATCAATATTGACACCACATATTCAAAGGGGTGTTTCTCAAAACCTTAAAACCAATTTTTAAACTTTCAAAACTTATAAAAACACACTTTTACTAACTTAAAAAGGTGGTGTAACCTGGCCAAGTTGACCCAAAGGATTTTGACACCAAAATGACCCACTTTGGGTTTTAACCCAAACACCCCTTTAAAAATTTGAAAACCATTTTAAGACTGCTTTAAACAGATTTAAGCTAAGGCTTTTAAAAACAAATGATCATATGAACTTATTAGCATTGATCTTTTTTTTTTTTTTATTTTTAATATTTTTATTGATCAATTTCCAACCAGATATTAAGCACAGATAAGCTTAATAAGCAATAAAAAACTGACAGATTTAGCTAAATTGACAGATTAAAGGTAAACAAGTAAGAGCATTGAATCAAAAGCATAAACTACACTATTAAGCATAATAAGCCATCCTAATAGCAAGAAAAGACAGAAATAAAGCACAATAGCAATGCTACAGTAAATAAGCCAAATTTTAGAATATAAGGTCTTACAATCACCCTTGACTCATAATCAGGGCAAACAAGGATTCTACTAAGCTCTAGCTTGTCAAAAGATAATATAGTGGAGTCTATAAGCTCTTCCATTATAAGCTTATCATCCATATTCAGCTGAGGTAATTGAGGGGTGAGCTTAATTTGAGATTTCTTAAAATACTTAACACATATTTAAGGGTTTTCTGAAAAACATATTATGCTAGTTAACAAAGAGCTTAAATGAGCTTAAACAAGTCTTTTAGAACATGAAACTTAAAGATACGCTTTTAACTTAAAATACCTCAAACTTTGATTACTTAGAAAAACATTACAATACTGAAAATTAAAACGTTTAAAGTAAATAAAACTGAAAGAAACTTGAAAATTAGATGATTGAAAAGTAAAAATGAGTGATGCCTTTGAAGGCTTACAATACGTCCTATTTATACTAAGCTAGAGAGCATTCTAGGTCTTCTCTTCATCTCTTTCTTGTGCTTTCTTTGTGAGAGAGAACTGAGTTGTGCTTGTTTTGTGAGAGACTTAAAGCTTAATCTTGGCCATTGATATCCCTTGTGCTTCTTAAAAAATCATCACATCCATCGAATTTGTCTTTGAAAAGTGTGGGATTGCCAACTTGGATGTGGGGTTTAGTGGAGTGGAGGTGAAGGGTTTATTTCTTGGTGTAATTGGGGTTGCAGGGTAATAGTAAGAAGGGAAACCCGTGACTAGAAATGGGGTTTTGAGCTTGGGCGGGAAAAATGGTTTTATAAAGGTTGGGGATAACAGGGGTGAGGTTTGGAGACTTGCCAACTTTGGTCCCTCAAAGATATATGTACCTTTGCAAAACTAGTCCTTGTGGTGTATAAGTATTTAGGACTTGGCAGAATTAGTCCCTGAGGGTTATATGGTTAATTGCAAATGTGGTCCTTGAATGATACAAGTTTAGGGGGTTGGCAGTTTTGCCCCCTAAACTTGTATTTGGGCTTATCTTGGGCCGGATGGATTTAATAAAAGGTTTTGGGCTTTTTGGGCCCATTTGGTCTTCAATATAACTCTTAATGGGCTGCCCCGACCCATTAGATGGGTAAGGGAGGCCCATTAAGAATTTTCTTCGGTTTTGGCTTCGGGTTTGACAGTTGACTTTGACTTTGTCGGGGTTGACTTCTCTGTTGACTTTTTGACTTTGACTGTTTCTTCACGCTCTTTTCATTCTCGTGCTCGGTTTTGTCCTTTTTAGCTTTGTTTTTGTCCTTTTCTTGAATATCCGTTTCCTGCACAATACAAATGCAAAACATACAAATACAATGTATTTTTGGTACGTTTTTAGTCATTTAAGTCCGTTTTTAATGGAAAATGGTATGTGTAATTAAGCACATATCATATGTACATGTGTAACATAAACATCATTACAAGGTTCTACAAGAGCAATCTGATTATTCAAAAACAGTTGTAAAAACCTTGGATACATTAAAAATTTCTTAGAAGTAGGATCAAAGTTCCTTAACATACCTTCAAAAATTAATTTAGAAAAGTTAAATTTTTGAACCTTAGCTAAACAAATAACTGCTGATGCTAAATTTGTTGAAAATTCATTCCGAGCAGTTGTTTTTGAACTCAAGCAATGTAGGATGGTATGTATAAGGTACTTCCATTGAGGGGAAAAGAAAGCTTTTTGAAAAGTAAGTTTAGTTAGAACTCTTTCATACCCCATCAATGCTAATGGTTTTACAAAAAAATTTCATCATTTGGTTAGAAAGTAATATCTTCCTCATATTAAAGTGAAGATCACTCATATTGATGATTATGATATTACCACTGTCTTGCCATTCAACTGGCGTTGGCAATTTGAATTTTGCTTCACATATATTGATTTTTTGGACTTAGCAGTAGCCTAAAACTGCTCAATATAAGCAAGCATAGATAGTAACACTACAAGTTAAGGCATTAATGAATAGGGCTAGTAGTAGAAAGACCTACTATCTAATGAACTCAGCAATTCCCATCTTGTTCTTTCAAGCAGGCCACATGTTCCCTTTTGTGTTGCGTCATAGATTTCTAGATCAGCATATGATGGTATTAATTGAGACTTGGACGGCAATGATGCGTTTAGGTTTTTAATTGAGAGCGTATAAGAGAGATTAGGTGAAGTTACCATGTATTTGAGAACGGTTTTATAGAGTAAAATAGCAAAACCTTACTAAGCGAATCGAAACCTTTATATTTAACACTAAACCCCCTCAGCTGTATTATCCCCAATGGTAACATTTAGCAGCAGTAACGGTAACCCAGCTGTACTATTATGGCATTCAACAGTACTTAACTTTGGCTCAGCCGTAGTACACTAACTTTTCTCCTATGCAGCCCATGTCTTGACACTTAGCAACATTAACCTTACAACGACCAGTTTTACTCCAAAATCTCACTAATACCATTTCAAACCTCTAATCAATATAAATCTAACAAACACATCTTCAGAGATTAAGTAATCCAATGCTAGCAATCAAAAAGTTAAACCTGCTAACATCAAATGCCTTTGTCAGTAGATCATCAACATTATGATATGTATGCATCTTAATTACTTGAATGAGCCTCTTCTCATAAGAATCTCTGATGAAATGGTGCCTTATTTCAATGTGCTGTGGTTTCGATTGAATATAGATTCTTCACAATAAATAGGTTGCTTTCATTTATCACATGTGAATCTTGGTGTTCATGAAATTGAAACCCATAATAAGCATTTGATTTTGGATCCACAACACATGTCCATAGCAATTAGCAGCAGCAACATACTCTGCTTCAGTAGTGGAGTTGGCAACTATAGTTTGCTTTTTACATTGCCATGAAATCAACCTTTTGCCAAGAAATTGACAACCCCCTGTTGTGGATTTCCTGTCAAGGCTAGCTCCAGCATAATCACTATTAGAAAAAGCTTCCAAGTCAAATGATGAATCTAGAAAAAGCTTCCAAGTCAAATGGTGAATCTCTAGGATACCAAAGGCCTAATTTAGGCTGACCTTTCAAGTATCTAAAGATCTTCTTCACTGCATAAAGATGTGAGAGTTTAGGAGTAACTTGGAACCTTGCACAAGCACAAACAGCAAACATTATGTCAAGCCTAGAAGCTGTTAAATATAGCAATGATCTAATCATTGATCTGTATAACTGAACATCTACATCTTTAGCCTCTGCATCCCTGATTTGTGCCTTTGTTAGGATCCATTGGAGTGCTTGTGTTTTTTTATGTCTTTACAGTGGAAAATCAACTTAGTCTAGTAATATATCAGCACATGCTTGTCTTGGCTAATGAAGATTCCTATCATCTTTTGTCTTTACCTAAACCCTAAGAAGAAAGTCGAGCTCCCCATGAACCACATCTAGAACTCTCTTGTGCATCATCTGTCACCTCAACACATAAGACTTCTTTGTAGACCCAAAGATGATGTCATCAACATACTACATGCCTATCTAACAAGATATCTCATTTGTCCTTCTGAGAGAACCGAGTCGTATCTATAGTGCTCTTCTAAACTCTATTTTCCAATAAGTAGAGTAGACAAGGTCTTCTTAACAGGCTCTAGGTGCTTGATGTAGACACATATAAAAGCTTTTTTTCCTTAATACAACTTTGTCAGGGAACTGTGATCTTCAAAACTAGGAGGTTGGCACACATACACCTCCTCTTCAATAGTACCATATAAAAAGGCACTCTTCACATCCATCTGGTACACAATAAACCCCATAAATGATGCATAGGCAAAAAATAACCTGATTGTCCTTCTATACCTTTAGCAACAGGAGCCAAAAACCTCATCATAATAAATTCTTTCTTCTTGGTGTAACCGTGTGCCACCTCGTCTTACTTTGTTTTTACCTACAATTGCTAATCATATTTCTTGTATTTTAAGACCCATGTTGGTTACAATGGCCTCTTGCCATTAGGAGATCTACTAAATGTCCAAACCTTCTGCAATCTTAACGTGTGTAGCAACTCATCTTGCTTTGCTCTTCTACCAGCTTTGGATCTTTAAAGACTTGAATCACCTTCTTGGGTTCTTTTTTAGAGAGAAAACAGGCAAATAAGTAGTTTTGATAATCTTTGTGATTTGTTCTTCTCTGCTTGTTAGTGTAAACTGACACTAGATGCTCTTTATAAATCTTGGTCATCCTCCTTGTTTGGGTAGCTAAATTTATGTCTCCAATGATTTGGTCTTTAGGATGATCCTTGTGAATTCTGGTTGTGGGAATAGAACTAACATTTATGGTTGTTTCCAAGTTGTTGAGGTCAGCCTCTGCACCCAATCTGTCTTATCTAATCTTTATGCACCACACTAAAGATACTAGTATTTAGAAGATTAGTAGTATCCTCCAAATCAGGCATAAGAGGATCAGTTAGAAGATCATTAACATTAATAAAACTTTTCCTAGCAGTACGAACAGATAGACTAATAGTAGAAACTCTGTTAGTGTTGTTAGCATAAGCTTCCTTCTGTTGAATAAGTAATTTATCCAATTCAGCTCTCAAATCCTGCACATTCTGGTCACCTTCTTTACTTGAAGCTCCTCCTTCCTTCTCTTGATCATTTCTTTCACCCTCATTTGCTGGTTCTTCAGTAGTCTTTTTACCATCATCATTAGCAACTGCATCCTCTAAGCTCTATGGACTATCAGAAAGTAATGGTAGTAGAATATATTGTTGAGTAGGGACTGCATCAACATTATCTTTGATACCTGCATTTCCCCATTTGTTTGTGCTATTCAATATTGGCATAAAAAAAATGGCCTCATAATTCATAGATTTTGTTAGTAAATCAATATCAAAGAGCTAATCTGGTCTACTCCCTGCAACATTGGGTTTGTTTTCAAGAAAGGTTATGTGCAGGTTCTCCTCTACTTTCCTAGTTCTAGTGTTAAATACCCTAAAAGCCTTGCTATTTAATAGAGTTATCAACCAAGAATCCTCCAGGCATAGCCTTCCCATCAAATCTGCCTAGGTCGGGATCTAAGGTTAATTAAGAATGGTCACAAGACACCCAAAAGGTCTCATAAAGTTTTACTAGTGTGGCTTACTCATATAATAGTTCATAAGGTGTATTGTTGTGTGGATTGGTCACTTAGAAACCTTTATTCTGAACATAACAAGAAGTATTAACTGCTTCAACCCAAAATTTATTAGTAGGTAAAATGAAGTCTACTAGCATATCCTAGCTCTACCTCTGTTTAGTGTCCTATTCTTTCTTTCAGCAACTCTATTTTGTTGTGGAGTTCTGGCAACACTAAATTCCCTCTTAATCCCTTTCATCCCACAGAACTGATTCATGTCATTATTTTTAAATTCAGTTCCATTGTCACATATGATGATTTTAACCTTATGATTTATTGGTTCTTTCTATGCTAGTTATAAATAGTTAAGGAGTCCACTAGTCTCATCCTTAGTGGCCAAAAAAAACCCAACTAAACCTACTAAAGTCACCAGTAACAACAAGGCAATATATCTTGTGATTGATACTCCTTACAAATGTTAGCCCAAATAAGTCCATGTGCAACATTTGTAAGGGTTGGCTGATAGAGCTCACAAGCTTGGTCTTACAAGAGGCTTTGTGTTGCTTTCCCTTCTGACAAGCAACACAAGTATGGTCATTTTTAAAAAGCTTTGAAGGCAAACCTCTTTACAAGGTTTCCCCTCACAAGTTTGGTCCATTGTTTTAAAGTTTATATGGACATGCCTCCTATGCCATATAATTGACTCATTATTATAGCCTTTGCAAATAAAACATGTCAAAGCCTCTGATGGACATCATTCTTTAGTATCAAAAATTGGTAATGTTTGTTATGTCTGGGAACTTTTTTTTTTGTCTATTTTTTTTTTATTTTTTTTGAAGCAAAGACTTGACTTTCATCAGTAGTTAGAGTTAGGAGATAGAACTAAGCATTCGCTCTTAGTGACTAAGAACACTATTTTTCTTGTCACACATTTGTGAGACAGAGAAAAGGTTAAACTTAAAGTTCCTTTAAAAAGTATACATCTTCAAATTCTAATTTCCCAGTCCTAATTTTACCTTTTCCAGTAATTTTACCTCCTTTAGGACTTCCTCCAAATGCAACAAATCCACCATCAATCTCTTGATAATCTGTAAGAAAGGACTTGTTTTCAGTAAAACCCTTGATCCTGTAAAGTATACTGTGGATTACCCTACACTCAAAATAAGAGAATTAGTTTCTCTTGGGGACCAAGCCATTCCTGACTTGAGTCTGCCTTGTAGATCAACATAGTCAGATCTTTTAAGCATGTATGATCCACTGTCTTTGGAGATATGGTCAATAACATTTCTTGTTGGTCTCCAAATCCAACATGCTGAGGACTTAAATAACATTTTCCCTATTTTCCTTAACAACACTAACTACTGCTTTGGCACCCTAACTGTAGTTACATTCATTTCATTTAGCAGTATTAATTTTTTTTTGAAATTAATGTTTGTAACTGCTGTTCTTTTGTTAATGGGCTTCTTTATTGGTGAATGTGCGTGAAAATAAGAGTAAGTGGTGGGTAATGTATCATTCACTTTTGGTTTAGGGGCCAGCGAGTTCTTAGTATTAACAGGCCTAGGGCTTATTGAGTACCTAATGGATGCTGCCTGCATTCTCTGGAGTAGGCTTTGCTTAACAGCATTAACAAGCACTTGTCCTGACTTTGTTGCAACTGTTGTTGGAACAAAATTCCTTTTAGGATGTGGGCGAGTTAATTTATTTTGATGGTTTACCCTCTGAGCATTGTTCCATACTGGTCTAATTTTCCTTTGACCGGTAACCCTTCCCTTATTATTCAACACTGGTTTTTCTACCATTTTATTGTCATGAAAATCACAGTCTTTAATTAAATGGTTGAAACTACAAATACTAAAACAAGCTTCTCTTTTTAAACTCAAAATCATTCCCTAGTTTTTGAGTCATCATCCCATTCCAGTTTCTTCTACTACCCCTAGGACTTTGACTTTTCCTAGGATACTCTACTTGCCTATGTGTGTTTTCCTTATTAACAGATTTTACATTCTCACCAGATTTGACAAAATTGATTTTAGTAAACTTGGTTTGTTGATCAGATTTTTAGATTGTTTACTTCTTTTTTTTTTTTTAACTTTTAATATATAATTACGGAATTTTAATTCTTTCATACCAAAAATGTTTTTTACAATTTTTAAAAATATATTTTTTCTGTTTGGCTTTAATTAATAATTTTGCGTAATGTTACTGTATTTTTTTGCATTTTTCAGTTTAAACACACTATCATTTAAATCATTATCAGTGTGCTATAATTCTTCAATGATAGGAGCACTAGGCCTAACAGTTTAGACTTATTTTTTTTTTTTTTTTTTTTTTTTTTCTACTTTTTTTTTAGACCAATCTCATCCATATCGTCTTAGATATACTAGTTTCAGTTTCAGGCACACTAGTGGTGGTCTTTCTCATCTGCAAGACTTAAAATAGTTATCCTACCAGAAAAAGAAAGTCATGTCTTAGGGGCATATAGTTCCCAATGTAAGGAGGGGGAACTGCATGAAACCCGTTACCTGTTTTGAATCTATCATTTATTAGATTATCATCCACATCACTTTCTCTATTGTTAAACACACTATGAATAACTTCACTTTTATTCTTATGAATATTATTCAATTCACTCTCATTTATTTGACTATCATACCCAAGACCAGTTTTGCCTTTAGCACTTATTTTACTATTAATTAGTTTAGTTAGATTCTTTGATAATTCTTCAAAATTTTCTAGTTTAAGTTTCAAATCATTTTTCTCTTTTAAAGCTTCTTCTAACTGATTTTTAAGATCTTTGATAGAAATATCTTTTACTTGGACATCATATTTTAAAAATTCAATTTTTTCTTTATAAACAGCTTCATTCTTTTCATGAATAACTATCCTAGCTTCTAATGATTCTAATCCTATTTGATAACCTATTATTTCTAGATTAGATTCATTAAGAGCTTCATGCTATTGATCATATTGTTTTTGAAGAGCTTCATATGATTTTAAACCAATCTTTTAGGAGCAAGTATGTACCTTAGAGTCTGAACTTGATGAAACCTTCGAGATGTAAAGGCTTATTAGAGCAAGTTTATGAGTCCTTCTGTCAGCTAAAAGCTCCAATCGATAACCACCTTTCCCATATGTGAATACCAAGACATTTATAGTAGATCGTGTCACTAGTGCATCCTTCTTGAAGATCTTTTATTTCTTTCCCTGATTCCTTGGTGCCCTGCATTCTCTAGCAAAATGACCTCTCCTATGGTAGTTGTAGCATTCAACCTTTGCCCTGTCAAAGACAACAGTCTCTTTGTCATTTAAGTCCAGCTTCCTTCTTGTTTTCTTTATGAACCTCTTAACTCTCATGGTAAGCATTGCCACTTGCCATTTGAGATCTATTTCTTCAAGATCATCAGCATCAATCTATTCCAAATCTTCATTGTCTAACTGTGGGGCATTAGATTGGTTAGCAAAGAACGGAAGTATGACATTCTTCAGCATATTGATGGCTAAGTAGCAGCTTGATCCTTAGAACTAGCAGCAGAAATACTATGCGTAGTATTTACTGTTTCATTAGTGTTGTTGGAGTTATCAGAGGAAACAAAGGCCACATTCTAAGAATTTGAGCTTGAGATTGTTTGGCCTTTGATCTCAGAATCATACACCTTCAGATTATTATACAAATCATCCATGCTCAATGTGTCTAGATCAGATTTGTTTCTCATGATTAAAGCAATATTGTTCCAAGTTGATGGTAAACTTATCAACAACTTCAGATTTGCATCCTCCTCAGAGATAACTTCACCATGGATTTCAAGTTGACTAATAAGCTTTTGAAACCTATCATAGGTTTTATCCAATCCTTCTTGACTTGATGCAGCAAAGTTTTCATAATTCTGCTTGAGAATGGTCTTCTACATCTTCTTTGATTCTTTGTTGCCTCCAAACCTATTCTTGATAGCTTCCCATAGGGACTTTGCATCCTTGCAGGCATGAAACTTTAGTAAGTGCTCATCAGGAATGGCTAGCATAAGAGTGGTTTTTGCTTTTAGTTCATTTTTCCTTGCTAGCTTTTGTTCAGCAGTTTTAGGAGGAATAGGACCTTCAGCACCAGCACTAGCTGATGCAACTAGTGAAACTGAATCACCATTTACTATTACCTCCCAAAGGGCATGATCAGTGAAAGTAAGGTATTGTTCCATCCTCATGCTCCATAGATCATACTCCCTAGTTTTGAGTACTGGAAGTTTTAGTGCAGACACCGTTTGGGAAGTTTCTGATTGTGACTCCATCTTTTCTTTGACTACCAGATCTTGAGTAGGGTTAGAGTTCTTCTTATTCAAAGTTTCTCAACAAGCTCTGATACCACTTGTTGATCCCTTCTGAACAGATCTTATTTAGCTTGTTAAAGCTTAGTTGTGTTAGATAGATCTGAAACAACTATAATAGAAATAAGATGAGGTAATACCATACTATGTGGAATAAACTAGTCTTGCAAATACTACGAAAAGAACAATAAAACAGTAAAGAAAATTTTACTAAACTTTCAGCCTCAATATAAAATGATCACTCTGAATAGTGATAGGGTTACAAAATAACCTTGAAGCTATAAACTATGACTGCTATGAAAACTATATATAAAACTTATATCTAGATCTATGCCGTAGGGTTCCTTTTATACATCAAGGAAACCCTAATAGGCTTACAAAATGCGTATACTAATCAATGCATATCTATTCCTAATATATCTCATGCATATCACTTTAGCAGTTTAACTTTGTATACTAATCAATACTAATACATAACTAACTAGTACTAAGACAACTGACTAGTACTAACACTTTGTTGTTGGCAGCACTAACTATTTTACTAACAATACTAAGACTTAGAATTGATTTTCTCTAATCTTTGCTTCAGACAACACAACTTGAACCAGCAGCTATTACTTGTAAGGAAGCCTCTAATTCCTAACAAATAGTAAAGCTAAGTCTAGTGAAGAAGAGCCTAAGGAAGTTAGGAAGAATGATGATGCCCCAATCATTGAAGAATGGGTGTCAGATAGTGAGGAAGAAAATGTGTTTCAAACTAAAACTGAGAAGAAAACAGTTAAGCCTAGTATTGCTAAGAAAGAGTTTATCCAAACCTAAAGCAACAGAGAAAACTGCTAGGCTATAACTATTAAACAACGTGAGATACTTAGGCCCAAAACACTCACAGTCCAAGAGGCAATCAAAGAAATTAGAACAATATGATGTCTTAAAGACTAGGAAGCAATTTTGAGATGTTTAATAAGGCCTATTATGTGTGTGGTAGCTTTGATCATTTGCAAGTTGATAAATACCATCAAAAACAGTTTCAAAATCAAAGGATGGTAAAACCTGTTTGGAACATATGCTAAAAGGGTGTCATCGAAACATTTGCTAAAAAGTCTCACCTGTGCCAAAGAAGAACATGGGTTCTTCCAAGTTGTCTTTAGTGCCACACTTTAGAGTGCATATACCTAAAACATACATGATTTGTTCCCCACTAAGTGTCTTGCATATATATCTATCATCATCATTATATATATGTGCATTTTTCTACTAACTTTGTTTTGTAGCACTTTTTCGTTACTCGATTTCTTGGTGCCCCAATCAAGGGGGAGCATACACCAAGGGGGAGCATTTGCAAATGTCCAAGCCATTACGTTTGCAACCGTTTAAGACATCTACACATTTTTTTATGTGTCTTTCATCCCTATATTTTTTGTTGCGCGAAACTAACCATTGATGTAGGTTAAGAGTTTGCAACTAATTTGATCCATGCATCCGCTTGAGTCAATGTTCAAGGAATGTCATTGTTTAAAAGGGATTGATAGAATCAAGACTTCACTTAGGATGATGCAAGCTCACCTCTTTGATTGAAGAGTTGAAGTGTAGTAAAAGTCTCGTCTTGGAGTCCACCTTTTTGTTTCGACAAAAGGGGGAGAAGAAGTGTAAACAAGTAACTTATACATTTTACTATGAGTTATAGTTTACATATTTTGTCATCATCAAAAAGGGGGAGATTGTTGGTAGAAATATTGCGATATTTAATCTATACATTCTCTTTATGTTTTGGTGATGACAAACATGCAACTTATAACACATAACGTAAAGTGCTTAAGTTACTCGTAATCACTAATCATCAATTCGTCAACATATTTCGACGTCTCAAGTTTTCTTCAACAATAAATTTAAGTTCGCACCCGACGTAAATCACTAAAGGTATGAACAAACAAACTTTAATTTGTTGAATGATCAAAGAAATTTTTTAAACCTTACATTTATAAAATGGGACAAACATTTTAAAAAATATATACAAAACATTTTTGTATTTATAAGAAATGTTTTATTCAAAATAAACATTTTTAATTTCAAATTTTTGGACCTAAAACGGCTAGAAATGGTCCAGTAAACACCTCCCCTGAATAGGACAAAAAGGGAGCGTCTGAATAAGGGGCGGCCCCTTTAATTACATGGGCGGCGCCCTTAAAATTAAGGGGGCCGGCACCCTATTTAAGGGGGCGCATAATGAACTACTTCACTAATAATAACAAATATAACTAGCAACAATCTTAAGATCAAACCATAAAAACATTTTAAGCTAATAATTCTAAAATACTAGAATTTAAAAAAGTTGGGGGGGGGGGGGGGGGGGGGGTGGGGGGTGGGGGGGGGGGGGGGGGGGGGGGGTGGGGGGGTGGGGGGGGGGGGGGGAAAAAGGGGGGGGGGGGGGGGGGATGGGGGGGGGGGGGGGGGGGGGGGGGGGGGGGGGGGTGGGAGGTGGTTGGGGGAGATAAAAAAAGGGGTAACCGAAATGAAGAACGCAATGATATAAACCACCGATCTTACATACTTAATAAACAAATTAGTTTATCACTTTAAAGCTTTTACTTTAATAATTGTAGCAAATAAAGGTGTCACTTTATATTCTTATTTATTTTCATTAAAAAACTATTATATTCATAATTATTATTATCTATTTTTTCTATCTGTTTTAGGACCATTAAGCTCGGCCTTAGTTGTGAATGATAGAATTAGATAGTTGGTTTGTTTTAGCTCGCGCTGTGCCGGCCCTCCTCCGTTGTTTTGTTGGTTTGTTGTTGTTGAGAGAGTTTTTTTCATGTCTTATTGTTATTCTATCATTCTACATTAAGGACGGAGTTAAGGGTCTTATAAAGTTGATAAATAGATAAGTTTTGAACTTTATAGTTTTTATGAAAATAATTAGTAGATAAAGTTGACACCTTTATTTGCTAATTAGTAAAGTAAAAGCTTTAAAGTGATAAACTAATTTGTTTATTAAGTTTGTAAGATCGGGTGGTTTATATCATTGCGGTTCTTCATTCGGTTACCCCTTTTTCCCTTTTTAATTCTAGTAGTTTAGAATTATTAGCTTAAAATGTTTATGTTTGATCTTATGATTGTTGCTAGTTTATTTGTTATGATTAGTGAGTAGTTCATTAGTGCTTGCTAAGTGATTAGTGATTTGGAATTTAGGTGCGGGTTTAAAAAGGTTTAAAAATTAATAGTCATTAGAATTTTCCAATTTAAATACCGTCATTTATTTTAATACTTGTCATTTACTTTACTTTACTTTACTTTACTTTACTTTACTTTACTTGTCATTTAATTTCATTTAAATTTAATTTCGAAGGATTTTAATTCGTTAACCTCGTAAAACCGCTCTTATAGAACATTTACTCGTCAACTTAGCAAGCATTTTAGTCATTTATATCTTTTAGACCAATTTTAGTTTAATCTCGTAATTTTTAATCTTAAAATTAATTTTAGTTTAAAAATAGTTTAAATCCAAAAGTTTAGTTTCCCTTTTATATGCTTTCCCTTTTAGTAAATTTAGAAAACCAATCCCAAAAATTTAAGTGATAATCAAGCTTGATTCCCAACAATCTCTTGAATTTCCATTCACTTCTCGCCGAGGAAACGACCCGGAAGGTTTTTGATAATTGCTTTGGTTAAAAGCGATCTTCTAGAACCCGACGGAAAATACTCACTATACTATAATTGTTTCTATCCTTATTAGTACGTATTTATATATATTATATATATTTATATACGTGTAGTTTGGAATCGATCACACTTCAACTCTTCAATAAAGAGGTAAGCTTGCATCATCCTAAGTGAAGTCTTGATTCTATCAATCCCTTTTAAACAATGACATTCCCTGAACATTGACTCAAACGGATGCATGGATCAAATTAGTTGCAAACTCTTAACCTACATCAATGGTTAGTTTCGCATAACAAAAAAAATATAGGGATGAAAGACACACAAAAAATGTGTAGATGTCTTAAACGGTTGCAAACGTAATGGCTTGGACATTTGCAAATGCTCCCCCTTGGTGTATGCCCCCCTTGATTGGGGCACCAAGAAATCGAGTAACGAAAAAGTGCTACAAAACAAAGTTAGTAGAAAAATGCACATATATATATAATGATGATGATAGATATATATGTAAGACACTTAGTGGGGAACAAATCATGTATGTTTTAGGTATATGCACTGTAAAGTGTGGCACTAAAGACAACAAAAAAAATTATGAATGTTTAAGACATGGAAATGTTTAGGAACCAATAATAAGATTCGACCGACACATGCTTAAGGGCTAAGACTCGATCAACACGTTCCTTGTGGTATCATCATCTAACCAAGATAATGATGTGGATTTAAATAGACTAATGGTTGTATTGAGAGATTCCTAAATCCTTAAGGTTTCTTTGTTAAGCATTATGTATGCTTTTCATGTTTGGGGTGTTTAAGGATAAACATTATCGTAAGACTTTAGGTCGAACTAAATGTTGATGATAAGGATGATTTGTTAAGGAAACATAAATGAGGAAGGATGAGTGTGAATGGAAAGGGAAGGTGTTTGTTGGGTGTTTGGTAGGTTTGGAGAGTAAGGTGATGAGGGAATGTTGTTTTGTTGTTGGGAGAGATGGAGGTGGTGTGTGTTGAATTTGGTTGTCACTTTGAGGTGGAGATTGAGTGTGAGTAACATATGAATTGATGGGTGAGATGGGAAATGGAGGATGTGAGGCAACTTGTGGTGATGTGGGAGTGTCCTTAATGTAAGGGTTTGGTAATTCTTGATTGGGGTGATTGTTTTCTTGAGATGGTTGTTAATGTTGATGAACAAAGGTGAAAATGTGAAAATGGTGGATTGTTGTGATGATGATGGTGAGAATGAGGTTTTATTTATAGTAGAGTATGTAGTCAATGGGTGAAGATGAAGTGCCTTTGGTTGATGGTGTTTTGAAAGGTGCATTAGGAACACTTGGTGATGATAGTTGAAGTTTGGGTGATGGGGTTTTGGTGTCTTCATTTGTTAAATCAATGAAGAGTTGCTTTGGTAGTATGATTGTGAAATGAGGTGGTATTACCTTCATGGTAAAAACCAATTGTGATGATTCAACAACACTTGAAGCTTGAATATCTTCTTTGTGTTCTTCACTTGTAGATAGTGGAAATGAATTTGGTAGTTCTTTCATGGGTGGTGAACATGTGGATGAAAAAAGTTAAAAGTCACAACAAAGTGGTGGAATCGATAACATTGAAGTTTGAATGTCTTCTTTGGTTTTTCACTTGTAGAAGTAGAAAGATTTATTTCATTATGAATTTCCACTTACTATTTGGGAAACATAGGCACACATGCTTATGAGTGTCGGGATATGAGGATGAGACGCATTTCATTGCGACATTTTGACAACATAGGCACACATGCTTATGATTGTCGAGGTATGAGAGTGAGATGCCTTTCATTATGAAATTCACTTTGGTGGTTTAGGATGCACTAGAACTAGTTATGAGGTTTGAGTGTATGGTAGAAGTTATAGGTGAACGAGTGTGTTATCCCTTCCCATTAATTTCGTGCTCATCGGACTTTAAAATTAAGGATTAAAAAAGAATAAATGAAGAAGAATAGAGACGCAAGTGATGAGCTTGACAATGTCAAGACAAATGATGGTTAGCATACAACGAACTTCATCCACGAAGTTATGTAGCTTTTCTCGAGCATTGTGAATGTTCATAGAACAATCAAACTACGAGGTATGAGGTTATCTTAAAGGTAGTAGCGAAAAAGGTGGACGGAAGGTATTAACCATCTATTTTATAATAGAGGCATGATTAAGGTTTTTGTGAAACGAATTTGACATGAACAATGAGTGATATTTTAATTGCATTTCGCTAATTAAAAATACTTAAACATTTCGGATGAAATATTTAAGTTGTCAAACCTACTTAGAGGTGTATTAGATTTGTTATATAACCTACCTTTTTGATGAAAGAGTAGATCATTTGAAAAGACGTGATTGATGTTAAGGGGAGAGATGTGAGTGGAGACTCTAAGAAATTTAAGACCATTTAGAGACTATTATGACCTATCGGATTATGATACTAAAGTTTGCATGTAATAAGGGTATAAATTCTAGTGTCAAGAAATCTATACCTATAAGCATAAGACATATAGGCATGCGAGTTTATCTAAGCATGCATCCACACAATAATCAATAAGATTAATGTGTAAAACTATATGACATTAAACGTTAATTGAGATTGGCATATCTAATTCGTTATGCATCAAATCAATATAGTGTTAATGCACCATTTATACATGTAAGTTCATGTAAAATGGTACGCATACAAAAACATATTAGACATTTAACATTTGGAGCATGTTTCATTTTAGAAAGTAATTAGATCATTCTATCTAGATTGCTAGAATAAGATGAACTCCTTTATAATAGACATATATTTAATAGCTAAGCAATTAAACATTGAGCATCAAGATAATCAAGAAGACATATAATTGCATTGTGTTTGGATTGACTAAGAAAAGGCCTAATTTCTAAATGCTTATTGTGCACTCCTAATGATATACAAACTCTATCGATGTATACTATCCTTAGGCATATTTAGGAAGAGCCATTTAATCAAATTAGAGAATGAATATGAGACTATCACTAGTGGTGCTCAATTCAGGCTAAACACGACCATTTTTACGGGTTATACACCGAACCCAACTTCACTCTTGGAAGCAATTCAACCGTTAGGTCAAATTGAATTTCTAGTGCAATAGATTCTCCAGTAGTCATTCTCATGTTAGACAAAATAGAATTCTTATATTTTCCTAATGAAGTGTAGCAAAGATAAAATTTGTATTATCTTTTCATAGAGGACCTAATATGACTCAACCCTAAAAAAATAAAAAAAAATAAAAAAAAAAAAAAAAAAAAAAATAAAAAAAAAAAAAAAAAAAAAAAAAAAAAAAAAAAAAAAAAAAAAAAAAAAAATCATTACTTTAATTTATGGTTCGCATAATCCTAATCAAGATGTGTGGAATTTTAAGATAAGCGTAAGCAAGATGTTTTAATCTTTTGTTCAAGATCTATAGGTTGATTGATTTCGATTACATATTGCTTGATTTAATGGATGTCTTATATTTAGTCATCTTACATGCGTAGTTGTCACATGTGATATTTAACGTGTTTGGTTTTTCGGAAATGACACATTTAGCAATTGCATTGCAATGTAAATTTCTTGAATATTTCGGACGAAACATCCAATTTGTCAATCCTACTTCATTATGTATTAAACATATTAGACTAATATTTGGAACACAACTATTAGACAAGTAGACTCAATATGGCATTATCAATACAAGTGTGAGTTATGATCTAATGCATATTCTTTTCATCTACAAACGGATGCAATTATTTTCATACCAATCTAGTGTGATTGAGTATGTAAATGCAAGACAATATCTTTTATTATAATTTGATATAATCTTGAAACTAAACAAATAAGAATTCGATTTCTTGTCCATACTCAAAAACTTGTCAATTAGATTCGATAAATATATCAACCATAATTTGAATAATGAATTGATATATTCTTGAAATCTTTCTTGACCCTCACGAACACTCATTTAAAAGAAAATAGATAAATATTTAAATAGTGTGTTCCATTAATCCCAAGATTAGTTGCAAATTTTACTTGTGCGAAAAACTATTTGTTGTTATGTATAATATACATAGTTTTTGACATTTTATGAGTATGAGTTTTCTAACCATTTTTATACAACAAAACATCTTTGTAAAATACTATAATGTTTAAAAAAAATATAATTATGTGTATGTTAAAACCATGCAAGCACAAGCATTCTCTTTTTCTTAGTTATTGATATATTAATACAATCTTTTCTTTTGTTTGACCAACCCAAGGTCAAACCAAGCAAGTTGTTGAAAATATTTAAACGTGTTGTTGAAAATAGATTAAATCGTTGGAAATATTTAGGTGACTAGTTTTAATACATTTAATAATATACTTGACAAGTTATTGAACTCTTATTCCTAAATATATTCCCATACCCGAAAAGATTTACAAGATGTTTATGTAACATTTGTTTAAGTTAAGTGATCTATGCCTTATATGCAATTCAAGGAACAATTTTTGCAATCTTAATGCAAGAAATCTAGCATAAGTTATAGTTAAGTTCATAATCCGAAAAAACTAGCTACAAACGAATAGGTGTACATGGTACATGTGTTAGTATTTCATTAGCTTAATTAAAAGTTGCAACGATCATTAATAATTTTTTATAACATAAGATATAAAGAAGTGCACATTCCTCTCATGCATACCACATAAACGCACTTGTCGTAGTTTTGTGTATTAGATACAACAATGTATACTTAGCTCGGTTTTGTTTGAAGACAAATTAGTTTCCTCCCCATTTCAAAAATCAAGTTTAATATTTTTGAAAAGTTAATTACATCATTTTTCAAAGATATACCGACTAGAAATGTCCGACTCGAAAGGAAAAGACAAAATACAAGTTTTAGGTTAAAACAAGACTCAACGTTTTAGACAATAAGTAGTATTTTGCCTTTCTGACTAAATTAAGTTTGAAATAAATACTTAGAAGCATGTTTATATGTAAGTAGACTTAATTCTCTTCGAAATGGCGGGTGGCACGACTTCTACGGACTTACGGTTGATTTTATATGATTTTTCAAAGTTTTTGAAAAATTGCCGAATCAGACAGGTGGTCCCCTTAAAATTAAGGGGGCCGCACACCTGATACTCAGAATTTCAATTTTTGTAAAAAATTATTTGCTGCCTTTGCGGAAAGGTGTACAACTTTCTGAATTTGATACCGAAGATATAACACTTATTTTAAGCATCATTTTTAACTCGAGCTAGTATCATTAGTGTATATAAGATCAAAACTAATCATATTATTTTTTCAAAGACACTTTTCATATTTATTCCCTTAATGGGGTAATTTGTTACATGGATTCGTACTCAATTTTTTTAAAAAACCATTTGTTTTGAAAATTAGAGCGACGTCGCTTAATACCCAATTGTGGGTATCAAGCTACATGTGTGTATCATTTCCAGGAGACCCACCATGCCGAGCGGGGGTTATGATATTTTTATTAGGAGGGGGGGGGGCGTGAATACGTTTCATAAAAACTTAAAATGTTTCGTATCAAATTACCGATCAAGCGTGATACAATATGATGAGTGTTCATACAAGTTATATACACATATTAATACATCAATTTACAACAATACAACCCTTGATCACAACTACACAACTTCATGACTACTTCACAACTTCACTACATAACATAGCTTCACACCTTGATCACAACTACACAACTTCTTCACATCTTTACAACTTCACAACTTCTTCACAACTTCACAACTCCACACTCTTCAACAACTTCTCATACCATTACTCACTTATGTCTAACTAATTAACACTACTGACAGGAATCACAAGATCCAACTACAAAATACACCATGATCAAGCAATTATACAAGTTTAGAATACATGGACTCGATCTATGCATTGTGAATGTAAGACATGTCACGAATGCCATAACTAGCCTACATAACTTCGTATCTTAATGATAACGAAAGTTCTTCTCTTGCAATTCAATGGATGGATGATTGGATGACATTTTAAACAAACTTATAATAAGTTAAGTAATCAAAGGAAAGGGTTTGAAAGGAGGTTTTAGATCTGAGAAAACTTTGTGCAAAGAGGTGAGAAAAATGTTAGGGAATAGTCCAGTATTTATATGACAAAAAGGAGGAGCGGGGTCTATGGCCGGCCCCCTTAAATAGGGTGCCGACCCCCTTAATTTTAAGGGGGTCGCCCATGTAATTAAGGGGTCCGCCCCTTATTCAGACGCTCCCTTTTTGTCATATTCAGGGGAGGTGTTTACTGGACCATTTCTAGCAGTTTTAGGTCCGAAAATTTGAAATTCAAAATGTTTATTTTAAATAAAACATTTCTTATAAATACAAAAATGTTTTGTATATATTTTTAAAAATGTTTGTCCCATTTTATAAATGTAAGGTTTAAAAAATTTCTTTGATCATTCAACAAATTAAAGTTTGTTTGTTCATACCTTTAGTGATTTACGTCGGGTGCGAACTTAAGTAGCTTTTTGGATAAGCTTTAAGGGCTTATAAGTTGCTAAGCCATAAGGATCTATTTTGTATGGTGTTACTTTTGATAAAGTTAAGGGGGTGATTGATTATTTAGTGGTGAATTATTGAAGTGCTTTTGCTTTAACTCAAAGTCTTTTAGTTGCATAGGATTTCCTACCACTCTAATCGGAAGTAGTCCATTACTTCCCTTTTTTAAGGAAAATACTAAACAATAGTAATTGAAAAACTTTACTCCCTCCGTCTCAAAATTATTGTCCCCCGACAAAAAACACACAGTTTAAAAAAAATGCATTTATTACTGCTTTCTCTTTCTTACTTTTTAACATAATGACAGTTTTACCCTTAACTAATTAATTAAAGTCTTCTTTAAAGTTTGTAATAATAATTTGGGTTAATAGACAAAGAAGTTACTATACTTTTCTAAAAAGTTCGCCTAAGTTACTCAACTTTCATTTTGTTCACTTGGGTTACTGAACTTTTGATAAACATACACCCCTATAATTTCAATGTTAATCCAAGCAACCTGGACGTATATTTTTAGGTAAGTTAAGTAACATAAATGCCATGTTTTTACAAGTTTAATGATGTTTATGTATAACTTTGCAGAGTTGAGTAACCCCAAATGTCATGTTTCATAAGTTTAGTAACCTAAATGAACAAAATGAAAGTTGAGTAACTTAAGCGAACTTTTTAGGAAAGTATAGTAACTTCTTTGTATATTAACCCTAATAATTTCAAACAAAGGTAATATAGTAAACTTCATCAAGATTCTCTATCTATTTTTAGTAGTGGACAATTAATTTGGGACATCCCAAAAAGAAAACATGGACAATAAAAATGGGACGGAGGGAGTATTATTATAAGATGATCTCTATGTGATAAATCTCTGATAATATTAATCTCAAAAATTTACCATATAAGTCTTAGAGGTAAGATCATTAAAGAACAATGTCATATCAAATAACAAAAGAACACATCTTAGCCATCTATTTTTCATCAAATAATAAAAAACCTCACTTTCCATCTCTTTTTTAAAAATTAAATATCTTGCAAACGGTAAATCGTCAAACGACAAAAAATACACCATCGCGACAAGAATTAAATCATCTTTCTATAGAGGGGCACTTTTATATACTTTCGACGAACTTTTTTTGAATTTTTTTTTCAGTCACGTCTGAAAAAATCACATGTGATTTGTAGCAAAATCACATGTGATTTCATAAAATCACATGTGATTTGTGATACAAATCACATGCGATTTTTCCAGACGTAACTAAAAAAATCGATTTCATATACTTTTGACGATTTTTTTGTGTTAAAATTTTCGCGAAGAAAAATTACACGTAATTTGTAAAATCACTGGTGATTTGTTATTTTTAAAAATCACGTGCTATTTCATAAATCGCATGTGATTTCACAAATTCACTTATGATTTTTAAAGTAATAAATCACGTATGATTTCATAAATTCATAAATCGCCTGTGAATTTACAAATTTACGTATGAATCACATGTGATTTTTCCAGTAATGAATCACATGTGATTTTTCGAATCACGTGTGATTTTTTCTGAGAGAAAATTAAAAAAAAAAATCATCGAAAGTATATAAAAATGCCCGTCTATAGAAAAATAATTTAATTATCTTCGCGATGGTATAATTAAATTTGCATAACGATTAACGGTTTGAGAGATATGTTAATTTTAAAAAATTGGATGAAAGTGGGTTATTTAATTAAATAAACATAGGATTTAATATAAGCCGTTAGATGAAAATAAAATTGATGGGTGAGATTGAAGAATTTGTTCTTTATAGATCTTTTCTCATAAGTCTTAAGTTTTGTTAATACACTATTTAGCTAACTATGAGGTATAATACTTAAAAAGAAAAAAACCTGGGAGATATGATAATTCTAAGAGTGCTAGATAATTCACAAAGACAAAAGAAATGTATCAAAAACTCTTAAATAAATAGACAGTAACTTTCTTGAAAATACAAGTGAAAGGTATTTATCAAATAAACGAAATACAAGAGTTTGCGTAAAAAAAGGAAAACAGTCGCCAACACTTTTTCTTAAATTAGGATTGGTCACGTTCCTAAAATAGAAGATGATATAAGCGTAAGGTAGCGGTGTACCTTCTTAGTTAAATGCTTCACGCATCTTTATTGTTCCACAGCTATCCACCTCGTCTTTGTCTATAAAATATAATGTTGTAAATGAGTAAATTTATCTTGTACAATTAATTTGTTATAATTTACATGAGTATTTACTCCTCCTAGAACTAAGTCTCTAAAGATATTCAGAGGTTATCATAGTTCTTTCTTAAACGTACAATTGTGGTTTTTGTTTAAGAAAGTGACAAGATCACTACACTTCGCTATTTAACTATATTGTTATTTCGCAAACAATCATAGTAAATTTTTTGATTCATTTCTAATACTTCATCCGTCCCATATTAAGTGTTCAGTTTGATCTTTTTAGGTCTTTTTTCTTCAATTTTGACCGTAAATATTTGTGTTTGTGTTATATAATACTTAATGAATCCGCCGTTCTAAAAAAAATATAATACTTAATGAAAATTATATCAATGAAAAATGCATTCAAAACTCTATTAATTCATATATTTTGCATCAAATATCATATAACATAAAAAGAAATAATTAAGGTCAAAGATAAAGAAAAAAGATTTGAAAAAATCAAACTGAACACTTAATGTGGGACGGAGGTAGTAAAAAATTTAAACGTTAAAAACGTTAATATATTTATTTTGTTTAAGTTGTTTGAATTAGTATACTTGTTTTTAAACGTGTTTAAACTTCCATTATATTCTACAAGTAGGTTACTCGCGCGTTGCGGCGGCGGGTACTTTAAATAAAAAATTTCGACGAACAATATTTTTTAATTTATTACATTTTTGTGACAATGAATTTATAGATGTTAATAATTTGATGTCGCATATTTTAACTTTTTAACCAATGTTAATGTTTTTCATTATAAAATTGTGATGCTAAATATTTTACTAAGCAATGTTTTTTCATTGTTCAATATGACTATTTAATTTATACAAAATTATGCTTTATAAATATGTATTCAAAAATGCATTTTTTTATTTGTTTGGGTTATAATTAAAATAATAAATTAGTAACTTGCTTAGTTTGTACATGTTGTTCCCACTTAGTTGGTGAACAATAACTACAAAGTTATTATTAACTAACTCATGACATGCAAGTAAAGTAAACTAATTGTTGTTTTGAAAAGATTCGTGTACGTAAATGTAAATAGCAAGTAAAAGACACAAAATTAACTTTTCAATGTCTAACTCTTTTTATTAAGAATTATACTCCATTGTATACGGAACTACAATGGGGATTGAATGACAATGCGTGTGTGTGTAATCTCCTCACTAATAATTTTGCATAAACCTAAAGTGTTGTGCAAAGTTAACTACTATGCTAACCAACTGAGCTTGCTCAGGGACTTAGTAGATTTGAAGGAGTAGATGTGTGTTTGTGAAAGATACGACTTTTAATGCACAAACTTAACATCTACTCCATTACAAGAGTTTTATTTATACTACTTAGGTAGGATCACACCTCTTGGGTGTTGAGCGCTTATTTTAGATCTAATAGGTTAGTACATGTGTACTGATTTGTCCCTATTACAATATTTATTCTAAGTATGGGACAAATGTTCTTTCCAAGTTCAGTTTCTGACACTGAACTTGTCTTATACCCTCTTTAGGATAAGTTGACTTCTGGAGATAAGAGCTTGGTCTTATCTGCTTTCAAACTATCCCGCCTATTCTTCAGTCTCTTGTCTTCAGGGTCTTCTAGTTATTGGAGATCGTATGGGGCTTAATGAGTCTATTGCCACGACCAATGTTTTAAAAATCGCGCCTAAGGCGCGCCTACTCCTTAAATCCCTCGAGGCTCCAGCCTTTGGGATTTTTTTAGATCGAGGCTCACAACATGCATAAATCCTATAAAAATCGCAGCGCCTTAGGATTTTGCACCTTGGGACTAGTCGCGCCTAGCACATGTAACGGGTTTTGGGCCTTTTTATCTTAATATTGAGACACAAATACAAAATCACATGGGCAAATATATATAATCTACTAAATAATAACCCTAATAAAGAAAATTAAATACATACAATATAGTGAAACAAGCGCCTCCAATTTTCTTCATATTCCTCCATTTATTCAACTTCTCTTTTTAATTTGACACATATGTAATCACTTCACGTCATATGTATATTGTCTACTTTTTGAAGAGGCTT